>NJCR01000871.1:0-39121 GCA_002234235.1 Fusarium hostae
AGTGGAGTGGATTGCAACTCTGGTCCACTGGCACTCAATGAAGCTTATCGTATGTCGGTGCTCGGCAGACAAGGGCATGTGAAGGAAATCAAGGGCTTGTATTTGTATTTAGCCAGTGATGCTTCCACTTATACCACTGGATCAGACATCATCATTGATGGTGGTTATGTACTTCCTTAGTATTCGGGAATGCCGAGATATAGACATTCAAAACTGTCACACTTCAAAAGTATCTTGAGGAAACCAATCGCCGAACAAAGTATCCATGGGTGCGTTATCAAGGTAGCCCCATGGGGTATTATCCAAAATCATTCTCATCGTCGGATCTGATCCATCATCGTTCAGTGTCCAGGCCCCCATGGAGAGATCTCCATCGCCGAAAGTTGGTAGATCAATAGGTGGTTGCGATGTCTCAGAATCACCTACTGGGGGCTGGAGCGCAGTTGGGGCTTCCTCAACAAGCTCAGGCACAGTGAGGACAGTTCGGCGGGTGTTCGCTGCTGTTTCTGCCCTTCTGTTTATGAGCTCTAAAACTTCTGAGCATCGTTTTGATGATTTGCTTCTGCTTGAGAAAGTCACCAGACAACTCTGTGCTTTCTGGACCATCATTCGCCAATCCGTCGTCTCGTTATCGAGCTTGTTCTGGGCCTCACGGTCTAGATAGCTCGCTTCAAGAACAAGGGCGGCTTGAAACAAGAAGTATGTAGCATACCAGACAATACCCAGATGCAGAATACCTTCATTTGCGCTGCAGAAAGCTGTTATATCGTTTACGCTCTGCATGGCAGCATCAAGACAGCGTGTCTCGGCATCTGTCTTGTTCGGCAGATATGGGTGAATCCGTTTACTTCCCCGCCAAAGGATGATCCGCAGATTCTGTTCTTTCCACAACACAACAGCCCGGGGGCCAGTGAACCATACCGGGACGTCTGATGAAGTGAAGTATTGAGGAAGGTTATATCGCCAGTTCGTGAGCGTCCGTTCTATGGCCTCGGCAACTTGGTACTTGACTTTGGTGTTGGCTGTTTTCGCTGTGAGATACTCGAGATATAGCGAGTTTGCGTGTTTCGCAAGTTCTGCTTGTGCAATGATGGCGGATAGAGTCGTTGGCGTGTTGACTTCAGGCGGGACTGGCATGGAGGGTTCGAGATCCTGCTGTTGTTAGCATATCATGGATCAACGTTCATTTGAAGGTGAAGCCATCAAAGCTCAATTACCTTGTCATCAATATTTCTCGGCAACAGTGTGTCAATGATACCCTCTTGAGCATATGGAGGTCTCCCAGTTGTAATGTTGAACCCGCTATCGAAGCAGTAGACGACCCAGAACAACTGCCTCCGCCTTTCAAGTCCAACATTGTCGTCCAAGTTCGGCGTCTCTCGATGCATTCCAAGTCCAAGTGCCATCTTGTATGCAATACCTATGAACTGGTAGCCTGTGTTTGGCTTGTCCATCTTCTGGAGGTAGTTGCCCATTAGAAGAAGCGCTTGGACGGTCTCAAGTGACCCAGACTCAAGCATATGGATTGATAACGAGTTCCTAGCAGCCGTATAGAATCGTGAGCCTGCGTGATGCTTATCTGACGTAGATATCCAGTGCCCGATGGCCAAGACAAGGTAGTAGACAATGTTCCATGACGACTTTCCTCTTCTCAAACCCCGCGCTGCAGCTCTCTGACGGAATGATCGTTCACGGAGGATGGGATATGAAACATTATAGAATAAAAAGTAGGCATCGATAAGGTAGCTTGTCAATGATTCATTTGCCAGATTGGGCGGATCGAGGGACGGCTTTGACTTATGCGTTCGGTTTGGAGATTTGCCGTGACTGTTAGCTGGGGAGTTTGATGTCGCAAGCTCTGGGAGCATCGATGCAATCTCTTGTAGTAGATTTGCGCCTGAACTGCTTCCTAAATGTCATGTCAGGCTTTGCTATCTGGAAGTTGTAAGCATAGAAAAGATTGGATGATGTACCTAAATACCCAGCATCAAGGCTATTCAGCGTGGCCATGCCATCCATTGCCCCGACTTCATCATTCTGGCTATCAAAATCGGGAGGGAGAGATGGTTCGCTCCACTCATACTCGTGTGCTGGTTCTTCATGCTCAGGCGAGTCATCATCCGACTCATGTTCTGTTCGTCTGATGACTTCTTGACCAGCCTCTAGGTTAGCAAGAGCAACATCAATATCCATATCAGGATGCAGCGACCGAATGAGAGCTTCAAGCTTATTACAGCGCTGCTCCATCGCATCGAGATTCTTCCGGGTGAGCCTTGTCCTATCAGGTGGATTCACGAAGCTGCAGTCTTTGCCCGCGCGGGTGCAGTAGGAGCATGGCCCCGGACCATTGACACTAGGTTGGCACCGGCTTTTGCGCTTCTGGCAATTGAGACAAGCCCGAAGCTGGCTCGAAGACCCGTGTATCGGAGGACGACCCATCGTTAGTGTCGTATATGCATGTGTTATTCCGGAGAGAAGAGAGAGTTATCATGAGTGCAAGGTTTAAGCTAGCGTCATTCATTCATTCATCGGAGCACTGTCGGCCGATACAGTAGCATCCGCTAAGTGCGGAGTAACCACCATCGGCGACCTGATGACCGACGAATATCGGGGGACCAGAAGATCGAAATTGGCCGATTGGCGTCATTCTGAATGAGGGTAAACTGTCTTTTCATGACTCGACGCAAGTAGCTCAGGCGTCTTCAACGCTTTCTACCTTGATGTTCGGCTCCATCATACACCGCCGTATTTCATCTCCATTCCTCATATCATTGTTCCTTGCTCTGTCCGTCGCAGCCACTAGTGTCGCCTCAATACCGGATGCAACATGCCTTTTGGCAACTCTTCCTAATGCCAATAGAGGATCAACGTCAACGAACCAGGTATCATCTGCATAATTGACAACCTGGTTCCAGGGATTCTGATTGTACAAGAGCCAATTACCCTCCACCAAAACAATCTTGACATCTGGAGTTATCTCAATGGCACCAGGAACGGGGTCTTTGATCCCATGGTCGAAACTCGGCACGTAGAGCGTAGCGAATGGTCGCTCTCGCGAGGTGTGTAGTTGTTTGATCATGTGAAGAATTGCTTTCCCGTCAAATGTCCAATGTGCGCCCCTTCGTGCATGGGCTTCAACGTGGTTCGGAAGAGTATTGAGATGAGCGCGCGAGTAATGATATCCATCCATCGGAAGAACTTTTGCAATCGGAGTTCGATGAAGGGCATTGATTCTTTGCACGACTTGGGAAGCGATAGTTGACTTTCCGGATCCTGGAGGACCAGCCAGAATAATAATGGCTCTGGAATCTGAAGACTGTTGCTGTAATTCCTCCAGAAGACTCAGCGCGCGTTGCTCGAGTTGTGCGTAAATGGCATCCATTGCGATCATAGACAAGAAAGAGTCCCAGAGACGACACGGTAGAGAATCCAGAATATTGCGAGTGCTCAACAGAATAAGAGTCGATTTTGTACCTGCTATCGGGGTCTCCACCATTGTATGCACAGTCTTTGTGAGCTCTCGGGTGACAGTATTCCGATGCAGGATCGGACGTGGGGTACTTGCTCCAGGTTATAAAGGTGAATGTGAGGTAACCTCGCAAAGTCAGATCAGCTACACACTCATTGCTTCATACCCTTATCCATTCCTTGAAATAAAGTACTATGACACCCGGTGCTACAGAGCTTCCCGGTAGGGACGCGCTCACTGCTAGAGCAGTCCCATCCATGGTCCTCAGCGATGGCTCATCATTATCTTTGACTGCACCACCAAGCAACACAATCGCCAATGATCCCGCCGTTGGAGCTAAAGAGCGATTTTCAGTGCGCGGCAACTTCATCGTCACTGGAGGCACGGGTACTCTTGGCCTCGCTTCGTGCAACGCCCTGTTGGAACATGGGCTCAATGGCCTTGCGATCCTTGATGTCAATCCTGCACAAGCCACGCAGGAAGTCGCGTCTCTTCAAGCTCGTTTTCCTCATGCGAAAATCACGACGATGAAGGTCGATGTTACGGACGAAAGGGCAGTACAAGACGCTGTCAATGAGACAGTAGCGACTCTCGGCTCAGTTGACGGTCTCGTCTGCTTTGTGGGTGTTGTCGGTTGTGTCGAGACGCTGGAAATGCCAGTGTCTCAATGGCGGAAGATCATCGATATCAACACGACAGGGTCATTCATCTCTGCGCAAGCTGTAGCCCGTCGGATGGTCAAATAAGGCACAGGAGGGTCCATCACCTTCACTTCATCTATCTCGGCACACCGCGTCAACTATCCCCAGCCCCAGGCGGCTTATAACGTCAGCAAAGCAGCCTTGTTGACGCTCAAGAACTGCCTGGCTGCGGAGTGGGCTCGCTATGGCATTTGCACAAACACTATCAGTCCTGGATATATGGACACCATCTTGAATGAGGGCGACGGAATATCTGGGCATCGTAAGATATGGGCAGAACGTAACCCGAGTGGTCGTATGGGTGCTCCTTGTGAGTTGACAGGTGCGGTGGTATTGCTGGCAAGCTCAGCGGGAGCTTACATGAACGGGACGGATATTGTCGTAGATGGGGGGGGGGCGATCGTGTTCTAAGTAGAAGATCAATAAACTTGCATACGAGACTCGGAGCTCCCGATATTGGCTGCAACTGCTGCCAGCACTCAGCTTGAGCCCCATATCCGGGCCTGCAAAGTGTTAGTGAATGACTTATCATTCCTAAGGCGCAGGCCTCGATGACTATCGGTGACTACTATCCCTCATGTCTTTTGATCACGGCTGTTATCCGGGGACAGCTGATGCAAAGACAACTTGGCCATGAATCAAAGTCTAGATTACCTGAGTCACAGTCGATAGGCACAAGAGTCGAGGGCTGATTGTGCGGACCTTCCAGACTGGCGCTGCAGTGAATACAGATCAAGCCAAGACCAAGCATCACGGCAATCTTTCTCACCGAGTCAGTGACACTTCGTGAAGCATTTTATTTGATTCTGACGTGTATTCCAGGGTCAACAATGAGCGAAAAAATCTCCATATCTGAGCTATATATCTCTCTGGTCACTACCGCGCTTTTGCTACAAACCACAATAGATATCGAATCGCTAAGCATACATCACCAAGTCCAAATACTTCCGACCATCCGAATATATCGGAGCAGACGACCAAACATGAAAAAGCAGGCACAGGACCAAGTGAGATGCGCAGGTGGTAAGCATTGCATCGGCTGCGCGACCATGGTAGGACCCTGGTTCAGTTTGAGATGCCAAGCCTGCTGGGGGAAGCAAGCCGAGACCCCTCGCAACATTTCCTTTGAAACCCCCGAGCCTCCAGCCAAACCAGAGCCTTCGTGACGCTGTCTGCACTGTACTAAAATAACCTACGGGCCAGCACTTTTCTACCGGCTCTGCGAGATCCACAACTCCGACAATACGGTCATCAACATTCTCAATCAGGAGCAAAGAATGGTTGTTGTTCGGGAAGGCTTCTGCACTTTTTGCTATGTGAAGGAAACGCCAGGCGATAGAGCACGGTGCGAATGGTGTAATGCAAGTGAAGAGAAAAGGCTGCAGCTGGGGAAATGCATGTCATGCCCTGACCCTTTCTCTAAAAGGGGCACGATAAGGAAGTATCAATGCGAGGAGTGTATTGCTGAGCAAAGGTATTGGACCGGAAGGTGCGACTTTTGCTTCGACCCTCGGAAGCCGGGCATAAACCGCTGTGAGGTGTGTGAGATGACGGACAACAAGAAATTCTTTGACATATACAAGGCACTTAAACCCGAGGTTCCGAACCTTGACAACGATGGCTGCCCTGAAACACAAGAGAATGCTTGAAAGTCTGTTCATTCGGGGCGCAGAACCATCACATGCAGAACCATTGTCATCCCAACCACAAACTTTTATTACATTTAGCTACTAGAAAAATAATCAATGAAAACCAACTCCCAGAGAGAAGAGGCTGTGACCAAAATTGTGAATAAATTTATGCAAAAGATAAGTATTTGACACCAAGCAGCTGTGGTCTTGATTAGCCACATGAGCATTGATACCTTATTCTTGATTCGGGAGAGTGGGCAACTTGGTGTGAGGAAACATACTGTCGGGTCTCTTAACTAACGGAGACACAAGAGCATAAACAAAGTCATGTTCAAGGTCATTCTCTAGGCAGTGGAGACAGTTGAAATAGAATCAACACTATCAAGACAGAGAAAAAGAATGAGGAAGAAGAACATGAAGTAAGGTATTTACAATATCAGACCAGTACAAATAAAAGAAGGTCACTGATCTATAGAACGATGAAATGGAACCATTGAGGCCGTTGTACAAACCTTGATATTTATGAGGGCAAGACGTGGCAGATTTCAGGATTCTACAGCACCGATCGTGTTGGTTGTTGGTCGTTGGTTGTTAGTCGACAACCCTGTAAACCTCGCATCATAACCTGATAATTTATGCAGGGGCTAAAGCAAAGCGCTAACATCTCAGCTGAGTTAATCATAGTGCGGGAATTATTCGGTTTCAACTGCTCCGCACGGTCGACTGCCTGAAGCGATGATATCCCAAGGACTTGCAAAGTTGTTAGAACCAATATCAACCCATAAATATAACCCAATTGGCCGCGAATATTGGCCAGCTGGATTGAGTCGCGTTGCGCGTTACGCTCCTCGCAATCTCGGCGCAAAACTCATGGCTTCTTTGAATAGATTGGACCAGTATCGACATGTTGGTCAGACTACTGTTGGCTTGTCATGGCCATGTCAACTTGTTGTATCTGGTATCTCACGATCCCCAAGTCTGCACCTTCCAGATAGTCCAGTTCTCCTCGTTCGTTCTGTAATCACACTTATGTCTCTTTCTGTTTCTTCAATAATCCGATTTGCTTATTCGTTCACTCATTCATCCATTCATTCTTTCGAAATCGCCACGACACAATGGTCTCTCTTTGCCCATCTGCCGCAAATTTCCTTGGTCTTTTAGCGGGGACATCTCAAGCCAATCTTCTTGGTGACGCTCATTTGCTGAAGCGATATCCCCAAGCTTATCGTGTACCACCAGCTGCCACTAATTTGACCAGCACTGCTCTATCTGTCAATGTCAGTGCTATCGGAACTTCCATTCATGTTCTCCTCCCAACTTCAACGCGTCAATTTGTTGATGCTACTCATATAGCTCGCCTCTCTCGCTCGGGAGCACTGGCCTTAAGACTGAAACCAGTACCAATGCTCGTATTGATCATGGCACCTCTGAAGCTCTCAGTCAGACAACTGAGAACGTCTCTGCCCCCGTTCCAGAGGGTCAGGACACTTCTGCAACTTCTATTGAGGTTGACTGGACGGGATTACTTCCCGTCACTCCTTCTGCCTGGGAATCTTTCTTCAGAACGACACGTCAGCTGACCGGACAAGACCCGGCTGCCACTGCACTTTCCACTGGCATCACGTCGGATCCTGACACATCCTTTGACACCGGTAGTGGTACAACTACTACAGATACATTCCTTCAACAAACGTCAAATACCTTGCCGGATACCTCTGTCGCGTTGTCTGAAGTATCTAAAATTTCACAAAGCGCAGCTGAAGCACAAGGGCTCGGTACTGCTATCGATACGGACATTTTCCCAATTGAAGCTTCGCAATCCCCTCAAGATTCAACGACATCGCCTCTTACGACATTGCTAGAAGAACCAACTGGTACACAGGAACTTACACCTACTACAGTTCGTTCGGAGGATGAGCTGGGTAGTACAAGTCCATCCTCACAACCCGTCAGTGGATCCGATGGAACTTCTCAGACCTTTGGAAGCTCGCAGCCAGCGATCGGATCCGACGCAACCGAATTGGAAAGTGTAACGACTTCGACAAATTCGCCAGATACCTCCTAACCCCCCACTACCCTCGAGAATCCAGGAAGGGCCACAAAGTCTGACCCTGGGTCCTTGACGAGTGAAAAGCCGTCACATGTCCCAAAGCAACCAACAACAACGGATGGAATGGCCTCTCCAACTATTACCTCAGAGAACGGTATTGTCACGGGGACTGATGGTACAGTGGCAACCTACGTGCCCGAGCAGAACAGAGACTATATCTCGTCGACTGGTACAACTACGACTACGGATGCTAATGGAGCCGCCATCGTCATTTTCCCATTTGGGTGGTTTTGGAAGTTGGACGGTAGTAAAGGAGGTGGTGGCGTGGCTAAGCCTCCTGCCCCAACTGCCAATCCGGTTCCAGAGAACGAGCCTGGTGACAAGAAAGATGGGGACGACGACGAGGGTGACGATAATGGCTCAACGAAGGAGGACGACAAATCGACTGTGAAATCAACTATACTGTCGACTACACAAGAGCCTACCTCAACCACCACTACGGAGGAAACGACGACTTCAGAGGAGTGCACGTCTGCAACACATCCAGACTGTACCAGAACCCTCTCATACATGACTTCAGACGGAACCCAGATCATGTGAGTGCACAATGATACGTCTTAGACACAGTGAAAAGATACTGACACTACTGTTCAGGACTGAATTTGGCGACTGTCCAATAATCGTCAGCTGTGCCACGGAAACTCAGGCCACTGCAACCGTGACACTAACGCCGGAGTTTATCTGGGCTGGCGTTCCCGACACTAACCCTGTCGGAGTTATTCCAGAGGATGCTTATACCGCAGATGTTGACCCGGACATAGTTGCCGCTCTGGAAGCACAATGGGCCGAGACCTTTGGTGACGATGGTCGGAATGAGACTGAGACTGGAAGCCTCACTGGCTCTACACTCACTGGCTCTACAACCGCAAAGGAGTCAACCCTGACCACCGTGACGGATACAGAGGCAGCCTCTACCATTACCACCGAAGGTTCTACTGCGCCTTCTACCGATTTGACTTCGAATACAGAAGCAACTACAGCTGTCACAACAGGCTCTGATACATACTCCGTCACAACGGTCCCAGCACGTTGATAACCAAGACTAGAGGTACTAGCGATACCTCTGGTATCCCAATGTCTACTGACGAAGAAGCAACTCGTACCTACTACCCATGTGTCATTCATGGCGGCCCTGCAGTTGAGACGCCATATTGTCAGTGTTCAACTACAGTCAGTGGCGAGGGATACTACGCAACGACTACCTCGGTAGACGACCAGTGCATCGCATACACATATTTTCCATCACAGGTCACATCAGCACCCGACACTGGTCCTATAACCGATGAGCCCATCCAACAACCCATTACCACCACTACAGACGGGACGGTCTTGGTCTGGTCAGCTTACGTACTCGACTACATCAACATCCCAGGTATTACAAAGATCACCCAGTCAGTCGGCGTAGGCGAACCCTCAACAGTGTCTACTCCATTGCCAAATCAGACTGCTGTCGGTAATGTCGGTGGTGGGCAATGCGGTACTGGTGATGGTCTGTCTAAGAAGGGACTTCGCGAAGCTTGCGACAGAGCGATCAACCATTTCGAAGATGACACCATATACAGCGATTACGCTTCTCGCTACAGCCGTTCAACCAAAGGCATCCTTGTAGCAGCGTCCGTCGGCCAAGCGGCATGCATTGCCAAGTTCCAGTGTGACGATTATGGGATTGGTATGAAAGGTTCAGACATCAAAGAAGCGTAAGTCATTTTCCCCCTCCGATAAGATCCATACTAACAGAAGTTTTTCATAGTCGTGAGAGTGCCAAGGAGAAGGACGGTGTTGATATCTGCGGTCATATACGTCTTTCCAACTCATGTATTATCATTATGGACTACTGTACCAACTGCAAGACTCGGGGCTAGACGTTACGTTAGGGTTTTAAACACTGATCCTCCTATGGGTCCTATGTACTCTATCTATGCTTAATACACAGACTTTGTTCGAATCGACTAATGTAAGCTTGATGCTGTTTGTTCTTTAAGCTTTGGCTTCGAATCCTTCAGGTACGTCAGGAGATGGCACGCAGCAACTCGCCAATCGTTGATATGCGACAGCTGGGTCTTGGGACGGGGCATGCAAGTTGAATCCACCTTTTACTATTATGGTCTGTAATGATCTCAACATGGGCTAGTTCACGAAGTCAAAGTGCCGAGTAGCCGGAATGGTCATTGAATCGTCCAGCGACGGTTTGATCAATTCATCACAGGATATACCGGAGTTGTGCAGTCTTTCTTAGCGGAGTGAAACATAAGACGCGGCACTTTGTGGTAGTGTCATGAAGGAAAGGATAACAGTAACAAGGTAGTGAATGTGTCATACATCAATATGAAAACTGTGACCCGGAGTATTGTTCTGACTCTTATCTTATCGTTGAGGCATCTGTATCTATCGGAACTTAAACAAAAACTAATTATAAGCCAAATCATGCCAACTTCTACCTCCACTCATCGTTGATAGTACTACTGCTTCCGCACTTGCTGCCCGTTGCAGCACTGTTGTTGGGGTCACTCTCCCAAGTGACTGTTCCATCACTCGTCTTCTTGATGTACTTGTACTCAAAGCTAGTATCAGAGGGAATCTTCACCTTCACTGTCCACAGACCCTTGGTGCTCGTAGAGGCCTCAAGGGCAATGCCATCGGCAGGAGCCCAGTTGGAAAGTTCGGTGATCCCGCCGACGATGTAGACCTTCTGATCAGACGTCACATCCACGCTCTTCACATTGAATGTGATAGTGGTGTCACACGCGGGAGCTGCTTCGCATACAGCGGGGACCTTGTTGGCGCTGCTCTCGCCCCAAGCTGGAGGAACGACGCCAGTGCGACGCTCGGCGGCACCGACAAAAGAAGCGTAGGACCAGGTGAGGTGAACAGCTGACTTGGGAGTTCCAGTAGACCTATCGAACTGCTCAGCGAGGGAGCCATCCTTGGGAGTGTAGGTCTGCACAACCGCAACGAAGCCATCAGCATATGAAGTGACAGCTTTGACGATAGCCTTGTATGTCTTGCTGTTCTTGCGATAGGTACCCTTGGAAACCTTTGGCAAAAGATCGCTGAAGAATGGAAGCGACACGCTGTCAACAGTGATGGAGCCGATCTTGTTCCACTGGTAGACAGCAGCGTAGAGTTGCTCAGCAGCAGCAAGAGTAGCCAAGTACCAAGGGTTGCCATCGTAGTACACATCCTCACTATATCGACCGACAGCAGCAGCTTTGCCTTTACCTCTGTTCTTGTTGACACCATAGATAGATCGGAAAGAGTCCACTACTGCCTTATGGTTCGCAAGAGCCCTTGATGAACATGGCTGGAAGGTTGAGTCGGTGCACTTCGAGGAAGGATCAAAAGTATGAATTGACGAGAGAATGGAGTTGGCATCGAGACCCTTGCGTCCATCGTTAACGTTGATGTTCGAGTCGATGTAACTACCAGTCCAGAAGCTCTGCATGAAGCACAGAACACGGGGGGCGTTAGCTGCGCAGTTGGAGCATGACTTGCCAAGCTTCTTGGCAAGAGCAGCTCCCTCGACGAGAGCACGATGCGAAGCAGAGAGTGTGAAGAAGGAAGATCCGTTGACCTCCTCCCAAAGATCATAGCCAGTTCTGTTCCAAAACTTGACGGTGTATGCAAGATCTTTCTCGATGACTGGCCAAACCTTGTTGATGGCATTGGAGCGATCGCCATGAGAAACAAGCCAGTTGGCGTAAAGTGTCAAAGCAGTGGCTCTCAAAGGAGGGCCATCGCGCTGGGGACGGCCCCAAGATCCTGTGAAAGCTGTGAGGTTGACGTGGAACTTAGGCTCGCCAAGACCGCCAGACTCAGGGCCACCGGATGGGTTGGTGACGCCCTGGAGTTTGGCTTGGGCAGAGACGTATTCGTCGATCTTGCGCTGAAGAGATTTGTCACCATGGATGAAGCGCTCAACGAGGACTTTGTATGTCAATGCTGAGTCTCGGGTCCACGTGTACCAGTCTAGAATTCCTGTCAGTCAACAATTTCCAACTCTATCTTTGAGGTTGACTTACAGTCTGGGTCTGTTCGCGATGGACTTGCTACAACGGCACCAGGTGCTGCGCCCTGAGCTCGCTTGCCATCGGCGCCAATGTTAGCAAGGACGCCCTTGATGGAGATGTCGGCTTCTTTGGAGATGAAGCGATCGAGGCTGGAACCGCCAGGTGATGCAGTGACCTGGCCTTGGAGGGCCGACAAGGCCGTGAGGCCATACAAGATCTGAGTAAACATTCTCTGTGAATGCTGGAACAAAAAATGGCAGTGAGGAACGAAGGACGGAGAGGACTGTTGATGCAGATCATTGGCAGGATGATCTGACTTATATATCCAACTCAAAAGACGCGGAATCATTCCTCATCACGAAACCGTCACGTCTTGTATATTTCCAACTGCACTATCGAATTAATTACGCCGAGAATCTCCAACCGCTCTAACCAATAGCAACCACAACCCCAGAAACCCCGATTTAGCCTCATGACGTTTCTGGGGTAAGTCCGCTGATCATCCCGTCATCCCCGCACTCGAGATGCTCCCCTGGGCTTAGCTCATCAGGTCACATCGGTCCTTTTCGCGCACCAGATGATACTGATGAAATCGTGAATGCGGCACAGTAAATATGCAGTTCGTAAGTATCGGGCCTTTTGACTTGATTTATGACATGAAGGGAGCGTTTTTCCAACGGCTGCTGTTGAGTCTGACGATATCACGGGGGTCTCGGCTATGACTTTGATGAGCCGAAAGCTTAATGATTGGATGACTAGACTGTTTTGGGTAATAGCCGCGGCAGCCTGAATGTTGGGGTGAGATGAGCGTCTATAGCCGCTATGTCTGCGTGTCAGGTTTGGCTCATGATTGCTTTGAACTGGCTGTAGCTTGATGACTGCTTTCATGAGCTGGATTCTTATGATATCACAACACCAGAACAGGCAGCTCACCTAAAACCAACGAAGACGATAACGACAAATAAAAGCTGTTAATGGCAAGCGAAAATAAGCATTCAATAACAATTTCTCGCCCTATGTTAATTTCTAGAGAAGTTTAAAACTATTCCTTTTCCAACTTATCTTCTTATTGTACCAAGATCCTGGATATAATATCTATATTTTTGTTCTTTGCAGGTTAGAGGATATAGGGTATTCAGATGTTGAAACAGAAAGTAGTTATGGCAGCAAGACCGGCAATAGTTTAGATATCTCCTTTTCTAAAATTTTATCCTTTTAATCTTTAATATAATATCTCGTTATTTATCTCGTCATTAAGAAAAGTATTATTATTTAGCGTCTCTAAAAGCATCTTTCTGCAAGTTAACAATCACCAGCCAGGTAACTATTTCAACAAAAGCCCGTACTAAGACACAATATCTATTAGGCAGTAGCAAGACTTCTCGTCAGCGATATATCAGTAACGAATTCAGAGAATGTCAGTTCTCTCTCATTTTGCAGCGTCTGCAAAGGTATCTTGTCCATGTTCTGGACATCCTGATATCCATTACGTAAGGCGCAGTGGCAGAGTGGTCTAATGCGATAGACTAGAAATCTATTCTCCTCGGAGGCGTCTGTTCGAATCAGGCCTGCGTCGTTTGGATATCTTTTTTTGTAATATCTTGTTTTGTAATAAATGCTATCATTTTGTTATTTTGTCTTACATTCTAATGAATTGGCTAGGTGAAGCTTACGCCCGCCATTAAATTGTCGTTACTGGAACGGGGATTAATATATACGCGAGTCTTGGTTGGAAAACGTTATATACCGGTAGATTACAACTACTGGGTCTCTCAGCTGATAAGCCAGTTACGCTGAAATAATGACACTCTCCTCTTGCTTATCTTATGTCTACGAATGTGAACAGAAACAATTGCGACAAGAGGCGGCTTTCTTGTTTGACGCAAATTGGTGCCTCTTCATGCAGGTAGTCGGACTTGGCTATATTGAACCTCTAGAACAGCATCAATCAGTGTTGGAGGCGAATTCAAAGCCTATTTCATCTGCAGGCAATAAACGATTTTTCAACATTGTCTCTCTGATTGGAATTGTCGATCTGAGCATTGAGAACCAACAACCGAGACATATCAAGATATCATGATATGTCCAAGATCAAAGGAATTCGGAGATAGCAAGCATTCCTATCGCAACCTGTCTTACCAACAGCCAACAGCCAACAGCCAACACTCACAAACCGGTTTTCAACCTGCATGTACAGAAGCCACTATCACTGGTATGCAAGTTCAACCAACTGAAACAGAAGTCAATTTCTCGTATACGGGTATCTAAAGTGGATTTGACCCTTTCCTTCTAGAAGCGAAAACCCCCTTGTTCTCGCCTGAAGGGTCAGCTCACGACATCATTCCACCCAGTTTGCTTCTCGCTTCCCGCTTCTCATCCCCAACAATTCTTCGCCTAAGGGAGCTTCATCATGCGTGTCCTCTTGACTTCTGGACCATCATTGCCAAGATATCTGAATGTGTATAGACTGTGCATCTCGTTAGTATGGCAGACTCGGTTCAAAGGGGCGGCTGCAACTACCTCCAGTGTAGGTTGCCGAGAGCAATATTTCGGCATCCATTGACAAACTTTATAACATCCCTGTCAATACCCTCACCCCAGAACGGCAGATTCGCCAAGGCCATGTGCCATCTTCGGTAACAGTCATATAACATCTCCCCAATCTGGTCAACGGCTTGCTGATCAGTCATTCCCTGGTCCTTCAGGATGAAGATGATGTTACTCTCTTCACCCTGAATCAAATCTTTTCGATACGAGCACAAGTCATTTTGTCTACCGTTGTTAGCGGGGGAAATGGAAGGCTTCTGGAAGGTCTTACAATGTAACTAAATCGCAGGTGATTCGTGATATCGCTTGCATTGAAAGATGGTCCATGACGTATTGGGGGATATCGATGCCTTCGGCGAACCTGAATGGCCCAGTTAGTGATGCTCTTGCGCTATGATTGGTTGAGTCTCAGGCCTGGAACTTTCTCGCTCAGTGGCCAATTGGGCGCCGAACGAGTCGAACTACCGTGGAATGATGGCTTGCAGCTTGGCCAGAACAAGGATAGTCTTAGACGAAGGTGAAACCGCCGAAAAACTTAGAAGAGTTTTCCAACCACGCTTGTGGTCTTTGGTCTTTTACAGTGACATTTACAGTGCAGCGACTGAAACCGCGGATCGCAATCAATAAGATGGTAGGGCATGGTACTTACTCCATGAGCCCAATGCAGGGGTAAGCTCCTACGCAACCAGCGCGCATGTCCATGTATTCCTCGACTGTAGGCCGTGTCGCTCTGTGCTGGACACCAACCTGTTGCAGTACGCCGACACAGTACATTGTGAGGTGTTTCTTCCATCTGTACTGTAGACTTAGGCTCGCGTGTTGGCTGAAACGCATCCAGCAGGATTGGAGGGTATGTCGCAATGGGTTCTCGTTGGGGGATACTACGGGATGGATATTATCAAGGGTCGCGAGTGTATAGATGACTTCTTCAGCTGCTTTGATGGGGTCATTGGCAAATGTTCCCTCGTCAAAGGCTATTGTTCTGTTAGCGGAAGCCACTTTTTTTCTTTCGTGGAATATGCAAAAGCGGCGCAGGCCGTTCTAGAATATTGGAGTCTCGGTTTTGTTTGCTTATTTGTTTGTTTGACTTACGGTCGTCGAATGCAAAGACCCATCCATTCCAGTCATTCATCAGCTTAAGTGTTTCGAGATCAGCATGCGGGGCGCATATTGCGCTCATGTAGGCAATATCAAGCCTACCCCAGATGCTCGCGGTTTTATCGTTCATGCGCAATGCACTGTAATAGGGCTGTTAGCGAGCAATGTCTCAAACGTTACCGAGATGGATGGAGCTGAATCCTTCCCCCAACTGGACTTACGTTTTCAGCCATTCGTCTGATAAAGCTTTCGATGTCTTGTACAAGGGATTGACTTCTGGTTCCACAGCCATAATTGACGAGAACAGCGCCTCTGGAAGTTTGATCCAGTGTCCCTCGGGTTCGGCACCGTTGACCGGGTTCAGACAGGCATCTTTTGGTGGTGTGGCTTCTCCAGAGCGGCTTGGAGGCGGTGTGATTAGGCTGGGTACCATTGTGTGTATGAGGATTTTCGTTCAGGCCGCAAGGGCAAAGAATTGGACTTTGGGGTAAAAGGTCTGTTCGCCTACGAGAAGGAAGACTTAAGTTGGGTAAGCCGGGTAGGGGACTGACTACTTTTTGAAAGCGAGGGAGCGAGCGGAAGACACGGGTGGTTAAAGGGACTTTACAACTCCACCACTGACCTGCATGTTGGCTGTTGGTTGATACTCACACTAGAGGAGGCCTGATTCCTGTGTCTGGTCTGTTTGTTGGTTTGATTGCAGAGGGAGGACCTTGTCGTGACTACACACCAGACTAAGGTGCACTGCACGACGCTAGAGATGGTCTCCGTGGACGGTTCCGTTTGCGTGCCGGGGAGGGTTCCTAGGGGGTAGTCTAGACCATGTTAGTGGAGAGGGGGGGCGGGGATGTAATAAAAGTGGGAGCTTGGCCAGGGGGGAGGAGGGAAGGGAAAAAAAGGAATTGCTTGCTCTGAACCATCTTCTCGGGTTTATCCTTACATATTGCTGACAAGCAGTGCCGAAGTGGACTGCCATTCACCTTCCTGACACATCGACCTGCATACGCGAAACGAACCAACAAGCAACAGACGGACAAACCAACAGCCCGTCACAGCGGTTCGCATTGACTGACTGCCATTGCATTGCATCACCATACGAAAATGGCATCCGAATTACGACGACCAAGGATCCAATACTCCAGACTAAGCACTTCCAAAGACGAGGTCCGTTTTTTGGAGATTGAACCAACAAACACAGTCAACGATCAAGTCGTCTGTCGCCTCGTTACTCTCCCTTTAAGCCGAGACGTCGAATTCATCGCCATCTCCTCATTACTCGGCGACCCCACAGACCAAGACAGAATCATTCTCGACCGAACTCCAATTCCCGTCCCCGTCCACATCGCCCTCGCCCTCAAACATGTCCGAGCCGTCTTCTACCCCGCCGTGAGCAAATCGAGCGAGAATCTAGGCAGAGAAAAAAAGTCACCGAATTGGCTGAGGAGCCTTCTCAGACATTTCGGCGGGAGGGAGCTGGACAACAGGCCGAAGCTGCGGGTATGGATTGACTGCATCTGCATCAACTCGATGGACTCGAGGGAAAACTCCAAGAGCAGAGTCATCATGTACCACGTGTACCAGCGCGCGCAGATGGTAGTGGGCTGGGTGGGACTCAAGATACCGCAGACAGATCTGGGCATCCAGCTCATCCAAGCATTCGACACTGCCATGCCCGAGACGTGGCAAGATCCCGGCGACAAGGAGGAACATCCTGAGAACTACTCGCCCCATCACGAGTGGGCAATTCCCATTATCCACTTATTCGACCCTCAAAGCGACGCTGCCATTGGAACTGCGGACTTTCTCAACAGGAACTTCTTCCACCGACGCTGGATCCTCGAAGAGATGGCCATGGCGAGGGTGCCGACCTTTTTAATTGGCGATGCCATTGTTTCGTGGACACAATTGCTACGGTTGAATCTTGCCATGGAGGAGTTCAAGGATCACGAGTCAAACGTTTGCCCCGCATCTACAAGGCCGATGATACACGAGTTTCCATTGGGTACGATCCATGCATTGTTGGATGAGTTTGAGAAGAGGAAGAAGATGGCAAAGATGGAGTCACTCAACAGTACCTCTGTCACAGGAAGTGTCACGAGCGCAGACTCGATAAGCCACCAGGATTCGAACTCGAGGTCGATACCATGAACAAAGGGTTATGGAGTAGAGGGATATCCATGTTTTAGCAGCTTTGATACCGCTTGATTTCTAGCACTTACGTACTTAGTTCACGTTTCTTATGTTTCAATACAAATACCAATTCGTTTCTAGAACCAACAAGTGGGATTGGTGGAGGCTCGGTGATAACGCGGACTAGAATCAATTCAGTTGGTTGATCACCACTATCAAGTGGGCACATGAAACGCTACATAGTCTTTGAGATAGGGCCATGCAGCTCAATCGCGCTCATTCTAGTTCCCGATCATGGCAGCTTTTCTGAATCATCATCAAACCTGTATGAAGCGTGTTAACCAAACTCAATATTGATTCCCTGCGCTACGGCGGCTAAACCTTCTTCTCTGATGACACTCTCAAGGTTACAACACCGCCTGTCACAAGAGCCAGAACCTCGGTACCGCCAAGCTCAAAGCTACAAAATCCCAGAAACAGGGTAGCATTCTCAAGCTTTCCCGATCAGCGCAAAACACTGGAGAACGGCAACAACGGCCACTAGAACAAATGAGGTCAAGATACCGAATGGAAAGGGCTTAATCATGCACAGGGTTGGTGAGAGTTACGCAAACCACTACCATTATCCATTGCGATTGCATCAGGTGGTTAACCCTGAGACTAGTCCGCATTCCCTGGAGCAACGGTTTTCTTCAGCGGCACGGATTGTTTCCAGCTGCGGGCTGGCGGGTGAGGCTTAGTGAAGGACCCTTGTCCTTGCCAGAATGATATAGCTTCCCTAGCATTGGTTTAACATCTGATACTGACTCGGATCAGTATGACATGACGATAAAGTGGCAATTAGTGCCTTGTGCGATAGTTTATTGATCAACAGACGATTGCAACACAGATTGAGCCAAATCAGAGCCCGACACGTTTTTTCTTGCCATTCAATTCCTTATGTCCAAGTCTTTGGAAGACCGTTACCTTGCTAGTCGGGGACAGGGTTTATGACTGGGGCAAATTTGCTCTAGCGCAAACGGCTCTGAAAATAGCATGATCATTGTCTGGTGGCTGCTGTTTAGTGCCGAGCTAATGATAATGGTATGAGGAATCGATAACGAGGGGCATTTCTGTGATCTTTGGGAATTGATGCAATGCGGTTAATATTTAAACGTCTCCAATACGATTGATTAGCCCAATCTCTTTCAATTAGTATGCCAAGCGACCCAGAAAACACAGACGTATCTGATGTTACATCACTAGAGTAAAGGACCTGTCAAAGCCAGCCCGCAAAACATGCCTGCAATCCATTTGGCTACGACCTGTAAATCCATTCCAGGACCCTCCTGATGGGATCAAGTGGGTAAACGCGTGCACTGCAACAAGCGAGCATAGGCTCAATCGTACGCCCTCGTCTAACTGAATAAAATCACTCATAAACGATGGAACATAAACCAATCACGCATTTGCCGCTGTACAGTAACATGGTCTTGTCTAGTGTGCCCTGAAAATCCAGGCAGTAACCTTGTAGCATGTCCCTTTGCGGCTTGGTGCGGGCTGCGACATCAGTATTAAGAAGTGCTAGTGGCCCTTCTGCAATTTGTTGTTTAGCTCCGGATAGCCTCCGGTCCGCTCCCGCAAGTGCGGTTAAGTTTTATATTAACTCGGTGCTGCTCCGGAAGCATGTGTCTCAAAGTTGGTTGTTGGTTCTAAACCTTCACCGCAACTGCAAGTTTGAAGTTTGTTGGTTCACCTGGCTTCATGCCCGACTTGCATGATCAGAAAAGTCGGCATTCCGCTGCCAAGTTGTCAGTTGCAGTAGCGTTGACGTACCCAGTCGTAACGCCGAGGCAAGCTCATTTTGGCCACTGGACCGCGATGATATATCATATTTCTGCAATCCTCGCCTGCCATGTGCATAAGCGGGATCCACGAGGTTTTTCAGCCTAAGGGGGGACACAAAATTTGAGACTCAGATTGGTGGTATATCGCTGGATTTTGGAGGAGGCCAGTCTTACGTTTTCTGTCGCCCAGAGGTCAGCTAAGATGTGGACTGCGGCAATCCCACGTTCAAGATGCAACACCGGCATGTAGAGCCTTCGTCTGATATGTCGAATAACGAATGAGGGAATATTCAGCGTTCGCATATGCGTAAGTTGTTACCTAGTCTAGTATAGTGCTGCATATATAGTTATCTTTTGACGAAAACAAATCATCTTATCTTCCTATCTTTTTTGAGCCTGAGGTTCTCGGCGCGATGAGTAAAAGGCCGACTAGGACTTCCGGAGAGAATCCTCCAAGGCTCGGATGGTCTTTTCAAAGGATTCCAGGCCCCCCAAAGCTTGCAGATATGCATCTTCCTTCTCTTTAACCTCTTGAGCCATTCGCTTAAGCTTCTTCATCATCTCTCTCAGTAAAGATTCGTCACTCAATTCATCATCGCTTTCGGACCTCGACCTTTTCTTGACGGTACTCTCTTGGAAAGCCTCCTCTGATTGTGGTTCCGCATGCTGCAGTTCACGAGGTAAGACTGGTGTTGAGGTTGGCTGAAAGAAGGGCTGATCCTCAATCTCTTCCGACTGTGCCGAAGAAGTTAAGACGTTTTGGTTATGTTTACAAACCTCAAGATGCCGTTTCAGATTGTAATGCCGTTTGAATGGTAACCTCCCGTCAGACCTCTTGCAGCCTGTATTAGGACATGGGAATGACTCTTCAGGGCTAGATGATGCGTCCTTGTGCGCTTCCATCTGATGTCGGTTCAGAGTAAAGGATGTTGCAAATGTCTGATGGCATTCCGGGCATGCAAAGCGGGTTTTTCTGTTCTGGCTGCTGATTCAAAATTGAGTTAGAATATGATGTCATGCCACGTATTTCTTCTGTTACTTACCCATCATCTTGGTTTCCCTGACCAACCAATGCAACGTGGACCACTGGTTCGAATGATCCTGGGCAGTTGGCGTCACCGTAAGTTTGCAGTGCTGGATCTGGGGTGACGGCGACTGGTAGCGCTTCAGTGAGTTTGCCAGGTTCCTTCCCAGACCGCTGGATATCCCCTGAACTGCTCTTTTGCAAGACATCAAGCGCCAGGAAATCTAGATCTTGCGAAGCCGCCTAGGCAAAGTACATAGGATCAATCTGATCACCGATTGATCCTATGTCCCCATTTAGAAATTCAGCAACATCTGGCCCATTGCAATGCCCTATGTTGCTAAGATCTGGGATAAGAAAGTCTTCAAATCCAGCTATGAATTGTTAGAGTCTAAACTTGGAGCAAGACATGGAACGTACCTGTATAGCTAGTGACACCAGTATCGCCAGAGAAGTAAAAATCGATCGGTACAGGTGAGCATGTCGGAAAAGACGCATTGAGCCCCTTAGGCTCTGACCGATGATGAACATCCAACAGACGCCCCACAAGACTAATAGCGCTGGACGAATAGTCCATGCCATCGTCGTACAGACATGCCTGATATTATCCGGAAACTCAAAGATGAGCTCGGCCGGCCCGGATGTGCGATTCGGTTCATCCAGCTTTCGCCTACATCTCCGTTTCAACCTTTCCAATGTTTCCTCGATTCTCCGAAGTGCTCTCATAAGACGCGCATCTACGTGATCCAAGGTCGAGCCGTTTTTCCGTAACGAGTCAAAAAGGGCAGAACATAAACTCATTACCTCAAGAAGCTGCTGCGAAGACCGGAAATCTTGTTCACAACGCAAAAGAGGAAGCAAGCGATCCATGAGGTGGCGCCAATTGCGAGACTGTTGGGCGTATTTCGATAGGATCTCTGGAAACTCGTGGTCATTTCCACTGACCACAGCTGGTGGGAAGAGCAGACTGTGGAAAGTCAGAGTATCCTTTAGACTTGATGCTAAAGACACAAGGCCGTCGAAAATAACAGCAAAGAGTGCGACAAATGTCAAAAGAGGAAAACATATAAGAAAAGGGACAACATCGCGCTGGTATCGAGGCAGGAAACAGGGTTGACTGTTTTCATGTATTTTGAGTATGAAAGAAAGATAGGTCCTCACGTCCTCCGCGAGTTTCAGGGTGGCAACGCCGCCTTGCAAGCGCGTATTGTCGATACCGGTCCAGTCCTTTTCTATCGCTTCCAGAAGACGGTACACCTCAGCCACGATCTCAGACATAGAAGCACTTTGATTGCGTGGACGTCGAAATATAACTGAGAGAGGGCTGTTGTTGAGTAATTGACGTTGAATGATTCGTGTAGAATAATTCAAGTGCCTTTCTGAAGCATATCGGGTATGAGAGCCATAATGGGCATTGTATTCATCGGCTAATGATCGACGAGAGGCTCGGCCTGAACGAGGCACTGGATGAATCTCTGATTTTGATCTTTCAGGCTGCTCTGGCAGTTTGTGTAAGCCCATATTGTCGTCTACGAATACTCTTGGAGCAATAGGTTATTGGTTTTGATAACGGTTGAAATAAGCCATAGGCGAAGGAAGCTGTAGGCCAACCCCTCTTTCACTTAGTACATCTGCTGTTTGGTATTTTTCTTTTTCCGAAAGGAAGTACTGACCTGTGAGTTGCGTCGTTTCGATGTTTCCGCTCCTCTTCCTGATCTTGCCTACACAGGCACTGTGGCAACCCGTTGGCGAGATGGCTCTGGCAACAGATCTCGGTAAACTATGTTTCGAGTGAAGGGCGAAAGGAAAGGATGAGAGTAGCGGCGACAACTGAAGGACAATTGGGCGGGAGCACACTGACTTGAAGTTCATTGCGTAGTGCATTTTGAGAACGGGGTGCAGTGGGGTTGGTTTTGGGGTGCAAGGTGAGGCAATCAGCGAACCGGTTGCCTTATGGAACACAGCCAATCAAGGATGTCCAAAGCAATCTCATTCGTCCCAAGCCCCCAGAAACTGAAACTGCTGTTCCACAAAGATTGTAACTGGCCTTTCGGGTGGGGCATGTTCTTTCAGAGATGCCGGAGAGCACTGGGGTGAATATTGAAGTGCTCGTCGCTCATACTAACATCATCATGAAACATAATTACTATAGATAGTCAATTCATTTGTGAAACGATGAAGACATGCTGAGTATGCTCTGGATATCTCAGGACCCAAGTTTTATTATGAACTACCGACAAAATCTATAATAAAGCTATGCCAACTCAAAACATTCAGTAAGCCATCATGATTCGACTCCAAGAGGAGACTTCTAATCAAGTCTTCGCAGCAAAACTGATTTATAGTAGAGCTCTGAGGAAAGTACTACCTTCATACTAGCGCGTTTTATTTGTGATTGCAGCAATCTCTCGGATCAGTTTATTCGGCTTCAGAACGACGGATCGCAGGCTCGGCTAAGAGATAAACTCAAAGCTATAATCATGCCTTTTCAGGTTATAATGCTTAGTCTCTAAAGAGTGTATCAAGTTTCTACTAACAACTCTTGTGATTCTTTGTGGTATAGCTTTCATCAGAAGTGTTAGTTGTCTTGGGGACCACAAAGGTAAACCACTAACTACAAGGAATCTCTTGGCAAGACAGTAACTGCTATTGCTACAAATGTGTTAAGGCGACATGACCGGGTGCGTTAACTATCCCAACCTTAGAATCAAGGTCGGCTACGAAGAAATTGTTCAAGAATTTGCCATAACAGTGGAGTAATTGGGTTCAGAGAAGGTTTTGGAAGAATATATACATGAAAGGTACTGATAAGGATTCCTCCTTCAATTCTGTTAGTGGCACTTCGATAAATGCAACTTCGTGACAGCAAGACTGGTTGAATGCACCCCTCCAATCGCAGGTGCAGTAGTATAGTCATAAGTTGAGACCAAGTAGCAATTAACACCATTATGAGAAAAGCCGGCGCAACTCGAGTTGTCGTTGCACCAACACAGGCGTCGAGAGTCGATAGGAAAGGTAAGCTGAAGCCTCTTGTGATGATGTAACCGCATTCGATTTTGATGGCACCGAAGCACTCGCCGTCTGAAGCAAGGCAAGAAATGCCCTGCGGAGGTGCTGCAGCCTCTAAGGTTGTAGAGGCTGCCTCGGTGGTGGTTTCAGTCGAGCTGCGGGTTGTCACGGCAGTGACCGCTGTAGTTTAGGCAGCAGAGGTTACCAATGTTTCGATGACAGCAGTGCTTGTTGGTTCGGACGTCGAGGTCTCGCTGGGTACTTCGGTGGAAGCCGTCTCAAGGAGCGAGGTAGATCGAGTTGTTTCAGAGAAAACGACAGAGGAACTTTGAAGTTTGCAAGGCCCAGCTAAAGCAACCGCCGCGGCCATAGAGAGCATCAAGAAACGGGTGGCGACCATGGTGAAGATCAGTGATGTTAAGCAACTAAATGAGAGACTGAAGACGACAAGAAAAGAGTGAAGATGAAGGTCGAAAAAGAACGAGCCTGAATGTGCAATGTGAAATACCAGCCTTTACTTATGGTCTGATTATATTCCCCAGAGAGAAATCTCATTTCCACTAAATGAATCTATGTCAACACTAAGAGGATGCTTGGCTGGGATGGGAAATAAAGTTGCGGAATCGAATTTGACAGGTCAGAGATGTTTGGTGTAAGCAATTCCGCATTATTTTCCCCCCTGAGGCCTGCCACCATTCAGATAGCTTACATGGTGAGTGGGCGTTACGCTAATGTGTAATCACAGACCAGAAATGCTGTAGCGTGGGTCAAACGGTAGGACCTCTCTTTTTAAGCAAAGCAAATAGTGGACTTGCGTTTCAAGAGATAATTAGCTTTAGGTAAGCTTAATTAGTTACTCTGACTTAATATTGATAACCAAAGCTTATCCCGTGTTGAAGTTGTTTGGCCTAGACTTGGAACATAAGGTCCATAATTCTTCAAAGCAGACTCGCTAGAAGCTGACAAGCTGCGAGCCAGATGACTATAGCCAGCGGATAGGGTAATGATTATTGAAAATACCGTAGATTATGTAACAAAGATGAATATAGCCCAATATTGGTAGAGCCATAGCATTTGTCATGGTGTATCTAATAGAGGAAACCAAGCTTCTCCTGGAACTTGTACAACTCGTCAAGCTGTGCTCCCTCTTTCGCCAACCGATCCGCATCAGTATTCCACTCACGTGGAATCCTCCAGAATTGAATTTTAACACCACGTTTATCCCAGCGATCCATCTCTCCAAGCAAGGCCTCCCACATGTCCTTGTTCTTGACCTCATCTCCCGTACTTGTCCTCCAGCCCTTCCGAAGCCATCCTCTCACCCACTCCGTTGCACCTTTGACGACATATTCTGAGTCAGTGGCCAAGACCAAGGTTTGAAAGCCCTCTCCGTCCCAATCCCGGAAACGAAGGGCGCCTATGATAGCTCGTAGCTCTGCTCTATTGCTGGTTTGGTCGTGGGGATCTCCAAATGGACCTTGATGCTCTAGACGCCCTTTAATGCTCGCGGTGGTGTTCGGCTCTACAGGCCGGAAGACAAAAGACCATCCTGCTCTTGGGTCCGCTTGTCCATTACCGAGGCACGCGCCGTCGGTGTAAATAAGAAGTGACTTGGGATCATCCGCTCGAATAAAACGAATTACATTTGGTATAGCATTGCGTCCAATACCAACGGGGAACAGACTCTGTGGCGTGGCAGAACGAGGTGGCAGAAAGACCGTTGGGAGAACCCGTCCATTGCCCCGAGATAGTTTCATGTGACCAAGGGGATCCGGGTCGTAGCCATTCAAAGCTGCGATATGTCCAAGCGCGTGGGCTTCCTCTTCCTGCTGTCGCATAAGCTCCTCAATCGAGTCTGTTGAGTCTTCTCCATCTGAGTGACCGAGGACGTCGTCCATGAAACTGTAGTCGACGCAGCAGCGCCCGCAAACGACCAAGCCATGGGAGCCACAGACCAAGCGGCCATTAGGGAGTTCAGTTGGTGAATCAGGCGCCCAATTCATGTTGTCGAGATAGAGTGATCTGATTGATAATGGGCTGTCCTTTCTTTGTTGAAGAGTAAACTCAATTATTCTTAAGGTGGAGAAATTCCTGCCTTGAATATCAGGCCTGATACCTGAGCAAGCCTGAACGTCTACTCCGTACACCTGAATGAATTATAAGTCAAGCTAGCCAGTAAAGGTGTCGAATCTCTGTTTATAAGTCATCGCTAGACCAAAGCTCTAACAAGCCATACTTATCGAGGATAAATTCTGGGGCGAATAACCCTTGCTGATCGATGTTGACTGATCAGACAGGCCTTGGCAGGTCAAGAGAGGCACCTGATTGGAGAGTTAGGCAAGTATTGCTTGACTCAATTGAAATGCCCATATTACAACAGTATCCGTCGCTCGAGATTCAGCGGGTATCGTTGGAGGTAGTTTGTTAACGAAGCTACCCAGCATTTGCTCGAGAAAAGGGTTAGCTTACAAGTATCATATGTTAGTGTGGGTGCGCTGAGCTTGACACTCAACCAAAGCCTTGCACGGACCATTTAACAATGACCATAGGGTAATCCATGAACTTGAGGCTGATATAGAATAGACACGATATTGTGCGCGGGCAGATGCGACGAATTATATTTTGAGACGTTACAAAGCGTGCCAGAAGCGGCAGCAATTTTTACAGACCCAATTGGTACTAATTCACCAGACGGTCGCGGTCTGTGTGAGATAATTTTGCAAGAACGGTTTTGCATCGGATGGTCGCTGGGGATTTTGCAAACAAAGTCATGGTCTAAATTGTAGGGCTCGAATAAAACAGCTGATCGTAACAGTGATAACTTTCATTCACGCCCTCGTTTCTCAAGCCACAGATACCAATTCATTCTGTGGGCAATTATTGTCATGAGAGTGTCATTTCGTTAAGCGGACGATAAAACCTCCGTGGTGGACATTTCTTCCTCCGCCAGATTAGGTCACTCCAAAGCATTCATTGGTCACTTCCAGACTCTCCAACAATATCAACAAATATCGATTGATAATCGTGACCATCAGTGCCCCAGAATCACCAGCCGTATCATGGCAATATTTGAGTACGCATAGTAATGTCAACGGGTAGTTTTGAGGAAGAACACTCCGAGGATATAAGTTGCCGGTCGCTTGCTAGCCGAGATAAAGGCGCATAGGCTCAGATGGCAGTGCTCTGTAGTGTAGTGATTGGACATAAGAGGAGACATGATGAAGCCTCGCGGTATTCAAGTGCAAGCCAATATCATATCATGAGTTTGGCGACAGCATCTCACATGCAAGGTCCATCTTCACTTCGATGACACCAATGCAGGTTCCCCAAAGCCTTTTAGCTGAATCAAGTAACAACAAGCGTGCCAACCCCCATCAACATGCTCCATCAACTGCCATATAGCTCCCCCGCATTCTGGCGGCCTTTTCTTCCTCCGCCACTAAACCACGAGAGTATGAGGCGTCGAGGTCTGGACTGGATCTAGCAAAGGTTGATCTGGGGGAATCCGGGGCCCCAGGAAGATCATCACGGAGAGAAACCCCCCCCAGCCATGAGACTCAAGATATATAATATGCCATGCCAACCTCAGCAGTCTTGATTTCCTCAGACTCACTCATCTCTACAACTACCTGACAATTCATCATGACTGCCAATTCCAAGCGCGGAAGCATCGAGCAAAAGCCTGAAGACAACTTTGTCGAACTGTCTGTTGCCGATGCAGCTGAGAAGCCTGGTGTCCTTGTTGACCCAGAGGCGGATTACTCTGGTGCGGTGAAGAAGACGGACCCAGCTGAGATTCGGCTTGTTCGCAAGTTGGACTTTCGCATCATGCCTACTCTTTGGGCAATGTATTTCCTCAACTACGTGAGTTCGATACTGACTGTTGGGGAAACTATGCTGACTCTTTATAGCTTGATCGAAATGCTATTGCCCAGGCGCGCTTGAACGGTCTCGAAGACCATCTTGGACTCAAGGGAACGCAGTACAACACGTGTATCTCGATCCTCTTTGTTGGGTATGATGAATGCCATTTACATTCAATCTGAAGTGGCTAACCTTTGGCAAGCTACCTCCTCATGCAAATCCCATCCAACATGCTCATCTCCTCGAAACGCGTCCGTCCCTCGCTGTACATGTCAATCTGCATGATGGGCTGGGCAGTCGTGTCTGCTTGCACCGCTCTCGTCAAAGACTACAAAGGTCTCGTCATCGTTCGGTTCTTCCTCGGTGTCGCCGAAGCCCCCTTTTATCCCGGAGCCCTCTATCTTCTGGCGATCTTCTATACGCGAAAGGAGATTGCTATGCGACTATCGATTTTATACTCAGGCAACATATTTGCTACGTCATTTTCCGGTTTGATCGCAGCGGCGACATTTGGAACGATCGATGGACACCACGGACTTAAGGGATGGCAGTGGCTCTTCATCATTGAAGGTGTCTTGACCTTCGCAGTCGGAATCATCGGAATCTTCACTCTGGCTGATAGCCCGCTCACGACACGGTGGTTGACTGAGGAGGAGCGTCAGCTCGCACACGACCGAATGTTGCGCGATACTGTTGGTCTCCAGGAGAGCAAGGGAGCTCGAGCTGGATTTTTCCAAGCTATCCGTGACCCTCGCCTGTGGCTCTTCTGCTTCATCCAGAACATGCATCTTTCTGCTTGTTCTTTCAACAACTTCTTCCCTACTGTTGTTGGCTCCCTCGGCTTCAATAGCACCATCACTCTGGTTCTGACTTGCCCGCCGTATCTTGTCTCTGGATTCTTTGGATACCTCGCAGGTTGGTCTTCTGGTCGGTTCAACGAGCGAACCTGGCATATCACTGCCTGCATGGGAATGGCACTCGTCGGATACATCATCTCTTGTGCGACGCTGAATACACCTGCCCGATACTTCGCTTGTTTCTTGTTTGCCAGCGGTGCATATGCAGTCAATTCGATGATTCTTGGATGGGTTTCCGCGACGCTCGGCTCGACAGCTGAGAAGAAGTCGGTAAGCTTGTCAATCGTCAACGTCGTCGCCAACGCCTCGTACATCTACACTGCGTATCTGTACCCAAAGTCAGACGGACCACGATATCTGATCGGAATGGCAAGCAATGCTGGATTTGCAACCATGTGTATTGCGGGCGTTTGGGTTATGAAGATCTGGCTTGTCAGGACTAACAAGAAGCTCGATCGAGAGGGAAACACAAGCGCTACACGATACGCTTACTAGAGTTTGGCCTGGGTTTTCACATAGATTTGGCATATTCTGATAGGTGATCGTGTCATTTCTCAAAATTACTCATACCGGATCGATAGTTCTTCGTCAGTTTGTCGTAATGGAGTCATGAACAGGCACATGTTATCTCATCACATCCATCTGTATGGCGCACCGTGAATTTGCACCATCATAGCTTTAACTTTGGTGGGTAGATACCTATAGAGACCCCTTCTTCTGATGCGCAACCTCCACCTCACCGACAGTTGTGAAGACCACAGAGTGAGTCTGAGCTTCGACCCCGTATTTAATCTTGAAGGGGCTAACTGTGAATGATGGGCTCAACACCTCCGTGACGCATCGTTTACTATGACTGACAAGTCCAGCATACCGCATTGATTGAACGCTGATGTAAAAGCGCACCAGGAAGAAAGTCAACCAGGCATCACGGCAGTGGACCAACCTATAAAAGTCGAACCGGTGTGAGCATGTTCCTCCAATAAATATTTCGCACCGACTACATTCCACTGGCAAAACAACTTGCCTCAACTTCCTGCATTCCACATAAACCTGCGTCATACGAACACGGAAATAATGGAGTACTATCCGTACGAGCCCGCTGAGCGAAGTCCAACCCAATCTTCATCCTCTCAGTCTTCATATGAATGGGATCCCGATACAATGGATGTCAGAACCACCAACAATGGCCGTATCGAACACCACATAAGTTTGTTCAATCGGCCATGCTGTACCTTTGACTACATAGTGCCCCTAGACGATAGAGAGAACGAGCATTTGATCCGAAGAATCCAATGGGATCGGATGCAGCTGATGAGGCAGAAGACTCAGATTGAATTGGATCTTTTCACTGGTCGTCGATTGGATGAGGAAGACTTTCTACGCCAGCTAAGGCAACTTGCACAAATATCGCATGATATATTGAAGTGCGAGTTTATGCTGCATTGCGCTAAACGCTGGCCTTCAGAGGCTGACAGCCAAGTCGTCGGAGCTGGTAATAACGTGAGACCGTGGCCGGGGGCTAGACGGTAAAACGTGTATGGCTGTACAAGAATGAAATACTCAGCAGACGGCTAAACCGACGAGGAGTTCAGTGGGAGATAGTTAATAAGATTAAATCAATGCAGGACGTGCCACTTGGTCTGTAAAATTGCCAAAGCCTTGCTCTATCTATCCACCATGTCTGAAATTTGTAGTCATCGATGAGTATGATGCCTTGTTCAGGCGCTGCGAGACGATGCCGGGGCCGAACACTCTCTTAGGCTCGTTGGGCGAGATGTCAGATTCTGAAACCTCTATCCTGATTCTTGTCAAGTTTCCATCCGTGGAAATGAAATACAGGTCATTGAAATCGTTAGAGAAAGTAAAGTTGGAGCCTGGTTTGATTGTGCAAATACAAATCGGCTCGTCCTGCTCATCATGCCATGAGTGTCCTTCCTTCTATCAAATGTATCTCGTTCTCAGCAGTTCTGCAAAGGAACCTAATAATAGACTTTTGAGAAAATATCGGTAAATACGGAATGGAAGTTTTGTCAATAGATAAACATTTCCACGGCAAATCTTTGTTGCTGGTCTCAACCATATCTGGACGATGGAGGAAGTGCCACCATTTGTCAACGCCCAAGAACTTGTGGGTAGTCGACTCTCCTTGCCGATATATTCGAGGAAGCAATCCCGGGCTCTTATCATTATCTGATGCTATCCGTTGTGTTACCTGTTCACCTGGACACACGCGGTACTTAGCAAGAATGGGATCAACAGCCCATTTACTGTTCTCTATTTCAGTCAAGGAGACCAGTGATTTGGTGATTGACGTATAGGATATTGTCTGAAAATCTGTTTCGCAAAAGAATCCCACTCCTGGGAATGGAGCAGGTATGTCGCCTGACAAACTTGGGAAGATTTGACTGACCAACGAACAAAAGAAGGCGGATGGAACTCAACAGTACAGATCGAAAGACGCTTCTCATCAGCCGTGAAGAAATATACTCTCAGATCTTTTGTATCAGAGTCGCCAGCTCGGAAATGACAGGACAATGGTGTGTTTTCCATTGCTGGCACGAGTGGGGTGTCCAAGATAGTTGCCTCACCATGGTCTCTCGGGAGCATTGCAAGTTGGATCCAGTGATCGGGTCTTTGGAAAACCATGACCCCATAAGACATCTCTTTGCAAACAGCTGCACTGATCCACGTCCTGTTGTCGAGCAAACCTTGCTCCATGGTATCGTTTGGTTTGTGGGATTTAGGCCTCTCATCGTTTGGTTTTTCGTTTCTCAAGATAGCCATCAGTCTAGGAGAATTGATGAAACCGTAAGTCCTGGAACACATGAAGTTTGTAGAAATGTTGAGCTCATCTGTTGGCCCTGGTCGGCCATCGTCTGGACTGCTTTGCGCATTTTGGTTGATTCTAGGTGATGCTTCAGGCTGGATATCCGGCACAGCTGGATCTGCCTGTGGACCGTAAAGATCCGCATTGTCCTCATGAGTTAATGGCTTCGGGTCTATGGCAGAATTGGGAGACATAAGGGTGTCTGGAAATTTGATAGCAGTCTCATCCTGGCTGTTGTTGTCGTTAGTATCACCAATGATCAGATTTGACTCGTTGATTGTCCCTGAAGATGGGCCCTTAGTCGTTGCAGTCTTAGGCAACGGCTCATTTTCCCCAATGAAAGGCGACTGAGTTTCTTGGCCCAACTTATTGTCCACATTAATGGGATAACCAGATATACTGGCATCGCTAGGAGCAGAGATAAGATCGGGTTGAAAGGGCGACTTGGAGCCATCAGTATCTGAAGGCTTTCCGCGTTGAACAAGCTTTAATACAGATTCCTTAATATCGTTCTTCGTTGGAGAAGTGCTTTGCTTAAAACTTTGTCGGACACTTTTCTTTGAGGGAATGTGCCTAAGGAACCGAGTCATTTTTGCTGATATAGTAGACTTGATGCTGTCAGGGCTCGAAGGTCTCGCGACGTGTCGTTGTTCGTCGATAGAATTTACGGGATTCTGAGCCTCTTGTTCAACAGGGTTGCTTACTACCTCCTTGACAGCGTGTTTGACAGCCTTGACAGCATTATTCAAGCTGGTTTGAATGTCTTCAAGGCTTCTGCATTTTTGCGGTTAATGGAAAAGCACCGAAGGGCGTGGGAGCGTGTATACGTACAGGAACTCTCTCAAAGAGTTGCTAGATGATTCTTCCAGAATCACTTGGATCAATAGGTTAACGAGAGTAATGTTGAGGAACATTCCTGTCTGGCTCAGTTTGCCTAGGATAGCCTCAATTTCACGTCTGCACCTTTTGACGAAACTCAGCCTGTCCTGATAACTTAATTCTGGGTTGAGGCTATCGAGTTTTGCCTTTGCAGTGTCGATATGGCGATCCATCTGGTCAATCACAGGCTTCAAACTAAACTCTCCTAACACATACACCGCTCGATCTTCGTCTATCTCCTTGACTAAGCGTTCAAGGGTCCGATTGGCAAAATCGATGATCTAAAAGCATCAAATTAGGCTCTTTGCCTACTCAATAATGGGGTATCTTACCTTTGATATACTGTCAAGCTCCAGCATCAATTCTTCATACCTTTCAACAGCAGTTCTAAGATCCTGGATTGTTTCTTTTGCTGAATTGATGACTTGGAATAACTTCTCGATCAATGTAGGCGCAGCTGCCAATGCACCGAATAGCTCGAGTCCACTCATTGTATGTATTAGCCCTTAAGGTTAATAAGATCAAGGATGCGTGGTATAATTGGCATCAGAAGTAAATATTTTTATATGGTGGACGAAGAGTATCGGGGGGGGGGGGGGAAATCAAGACAAAAGAGGAGCGAGATTCCCGTTCAATGATTGAGCGCAGGGACGTTAAACAAATACTTGCGTCGAGGCTTTGTTGGGGGCAAATCGCAGGGCAGATTGCCAGGCGTAGAGCCAGTCCACGTTACAGCATTTCAGTGGTTCAGCTAGAATTGATGGTGTGCTGATGTGCTACCACTCCATCGCAACTTGATACACATAAGATGATTGCATTTTCTCAACTACAGACGCGAACGAGTCTTTTTCGGTTGGTTTTAACCTCCTAATCATTATTCGACAGACATAGATAATAATATTGGGGAGATAGTATATTGGAATCCACGGCGCTCGTATTTGCACTACTTGTCACGGCATCTCCCCTACCTCGCATTAATAGGGCAGTCTGCAGGTTACTGAGCCTGGTACTCACTGAAAACAGCCACTAATTTTGCAACGCCACGATATCGTGCATCTCATGGTGGGGTCTCATTCGGAGTTCAGAAGTCTACAGGCCATTGACAAAACTCCAAAACTCACATAAACAAAAGGAACCAGATAAATCTAGCAATAAAATGGTCTCAAAAAAGAACATCGACAACGGCAGGATTCGNNAACACAATGCCTATGATGTCTCGGAAGAGATAGCAGGGCATCGCCTTAACCACTCGGCCACGTTGTCCTGAGTTCATTGAGTACAATCGCGCAAAAGTCCAGTATATGAACCAGAGTGCACATGCATGATCCATACGACGCATCTCCCGAGAAGTGATACACCCGGTAAACGTTTCTTGGCTCTATTGAAGCTAAATGAAAATGACCTTGGAACTTCGATGCCTTATTCCGTTGATACGTGGGGAATCTCAGCATGTCGTTCACGCACTACTCCCAATTGTCTTGGGCAGTGGGACAAAAAGACTTGACACTAAACAGCGCTTATTTATAGCGGCAGGTCACGTCGGTGCAGCTATGTATCAAGGTCGACTGTAAAGTTGCCAAGGTGACGATATAGAATTATTGAGATCAATTCTATACTTGAATTCGAGATCGTTGTAACCATGCTCGTTCATCTCATCTACCCTCGAGCGAAGCTATTGATATTCTACCCATGGCTACGCCCCAGGCTTCTTGGCATAAGTAACGCAACTATGAACGGTTAGCCATAAACTCTCACAGAAAAGCGAAATACTCACATGGGCCAATAAGCATGAATCTTGGGGTCATTCCAGTCCTGTGTCAACTTCACCAAGAACACCTCAACCTCCTCACGACTCCAGCCCAATCCTCTCGTAAAAGGCGCCATAGTCAACGCTTCAAGAGCAGAAGCTGCATTGACATTGTTCCACTGCCCGAGTTCCTTGTACTTCTTGTCCTTGGGCCAATGGTTGGTAGGCCACTTATAGCGCGTCTCAACAACATCAACGAATCCGATCTCTTTCAGCATATCCTTGAAATTGGTCGTACGTTCGAAAGAGCGGTTGAACTTTCCTGCGGCTTCGTCGAGAAGCCTGCACCACTTGTACATGGTATGGTCTTCCTTGAGGGTTCCGTCGTCGCTGCCCATGATGACATCGACATCTTGCAGTTCAACGTAGCCGCCTGGAGTCAAGTTCCTGCTTGCATCAGTATAGTTCGTTTGATAAACAATGAGACATGTTTTACTGGTAGATCTTGGTGAAGTATGACTTCCAGTTCTGGATGCTGAAGTTCATAAATCTGCTATGGATGAAGTCGAATGGTTCGCTGTATGTCCATTCCTCGTCGATATCATCAATCTCGAAGCGAACGTTCGGTGACACACTATGACTCGTCAGTTGTATTCAACATCAATTAGAATCTTTAGTCATACAAGCTTGGCTGGCTTGGTGAAAGATCAACGCCAATGACCTGTTTTATCAGCTGCAATACTAAATGATGTCAAGGGTATCACTCACTTCCGCATCGGGATGTTCATCGCCAAAGTCAATCGCCCAGATACCAGTTCCAGTGCCAACATCGAGAACACGCTTAACCTTCGAGTCGGGAAGATTGGGAGGGCTCAGACCGAGCTTGTTATCAAGAGTAAGCAGGAACAGGTTATGTTGCAGATCTAGATTGTTATTGTGTAAGCCACTTCTAGGGGGTATATGAGGGTACTTACCTAATCTTTCGTTCTCCTCGTCATCGTTTGGGAGATTGTATTCTGTGATTGGTCATGTCAATGATCAGCTGGCTGTTATACCAAGGCATTACATACTGCCGTCTCGAAAAGCATGGTATGTTCTTCCATTTTCTTGACGGAAATCAAGAATTGAGCTTCTCAAGCTGTCTGTCGAGGATGCATTATCCTATACCACAAGATTAGCAACAAAGGTCTGTAGAAAGATGGGCATGGTCTGATCTCATACCACACCAAGTGACGAGTCTGCATCAGAATGCTGGGGCCGTTAGCCAGCTTCAGTGGGTCGGTTCCAGCGGGAACTAACGTTATCGTCGGCGTCTACGACCGGATGCGCTTCAATAGTCGTCATTGTAGTATTGCAGATCTTCGCTGTCAAATTCTGAGAAGCTCCAAAAACTATCGTGAAATGTTTGGCTGTTAATGGGAACTTAAATGCCGCATGTCGTATGCACATGATCCGAGCTTTAAAACCTGCATTGTTCTCTCTTTTCTCGTCCGATGCTGTGCTACAAAACTGACGACCAACATGCATGACACGAACCAACACAGCGTTGCAGACACTGCCAAATATGTACAGTGAAGCGATCCTGCTGTCATTCCTGAAAAGCCCTCTTCCTTACTGGTCCCAGGCGCTGAGCAGTGGCCTGGTGTCAGGCATTTGGATTGGTTCCGATTGGTGGAGGACTGGGCGTTACGGTGTCAGACCCAAAGGGGCAGAGTTCACCGTCAACCCCACGAGAGGCTCAGTGATTCAGCTTTTGACTTGCATGATACGCCAAAAAGAACACTTTGATCAAAGCAAGATGTTCTGTTGTGTTTCTACTAAGTGCCGTCTATAGAAAGTGTCAGATTCCATCTGATTAAGCGCTGCGGGCAAGTCGATGCTGTCCATGAAGTATTGCAAAAGGAGGAGCTCAAAATCTTTGTTAGAGAGTGGATTTGTAATTCATTTGTCATTTTTCCCCCTCAAGATCTGGGTTTACATCTCAAGGCAAGATAGTGGTGTTCTCCATGATGCATAATGACAGGCTGGCCTTTCGTTGAAATTATGCGTCATGATGAAAGCCGCAACTCCTGACGCGGCCACTATTGCGGCCATTGCTGTCGAAGCCCTAAAGCTTATGATATCTCAACGAGATATATCAAGCTAGCACATTAAGGAATACCCAATTAACTCAAGGTTTTGGAAGGCAATGTGTACAGAGATCATTGGATGGCCTTTTAACACTTTATTTACCTCTCTTACCCCGTCAGCCTGGTTTCTTGTTGATGATCAATACAAGTGGTCGCTGATCTCTGGATAGATATCTCTGGATCTTGGCGGCGGACCGGCCAATACGATGCTGAACATGACAATCAATGTGCTCCAGATGAAATTACAACTGTTCTCGGTCACAAAGGAGGAAACAAAGCCGACTGGACGACATAGTTATCTTGATACCGCTCTTGAAGTCACTTATCCCCTCCTCGCTAGAGCATATCTACACAATAAAGTCATGTAAAGAGTCATAGAGCCTGGGATAAAATTTTTTCCCGCCTCAAGTCTAGAACAACAAGAGTTTCAAGCGACCAAGAATACAGGCAGCAGGCATAGCTCTTAGCCACAATAACGACATGATGCGGAAATCCAGCTCCGATTGCCGGAATTATCTCGGTTGATGTTTGGATGTCATCTGTGCTCCTCTAGCCCTATGCACAGCATTCTTTGTCTTGCTATTGTAGGCATTGCAGTCGTTTAAGCTGAAGGTCCGCCAATTAAACCAGGTTTTCAGTAGCCAAATATCGGCACCTAATCACACAGCTCATGAGTCAACGCAATCCTCTCCTTCCGCGACACGAAGGTCATACAACGGGGTTTCTTGGCCATTATGATGACTAACTTTTCAGCCTAACGCCTTATATTGCACATTAGGAGGGGCAAGGCGTAAGTTGCCTATCTTGGTAGATATCTGTCCTTTGCGCTTATGTTGGGGCTGAAGCTCTTTTTTACCCCTCCACCATATGGCTAAGAGCTCTCAGCCATATGACACTACCATACAGGTCATACAGCGTCACACAAGGTAATGCACAAAGTGTTGGACATTAATAAGTTGATATTTCATATAAAGCGCCGGTATCTTAAGAAGTAATAAGAAGTTGACTGCAAAGATCTAGATTCTTGTAAGGCGCTCAGAGCAGTACATGCCAGCAGACCTCTTGGGAGCAGTCATCTTTACCTTCCTTTACTCTGTTAATCGTCCGATGCCAGCAAGTTGAACAATCGGTAGATGAGCTTCAATGGTATCAAAGAACCGCCACAAGGTCTGGGCACATGGAACAGTTGGTTTGGAGTTTAGCCTGCACCACGCTTTTACTAGCGATTGGCTTTAGTTGGTGTAAGCACAGAGTAATCGGCGTTCAACTCCAGAACTTGATTGGAATGACATCACTGCCTCGACATAACAGAGACTCTGTTCCTGTCTTCTGAAAGAAGTGGCGGCGGCAAGATTGACAATCGTGTATAAGAGCCGCACAGGCGTCCATCACCAGCGAGTTATGGAACTACATGCCGGCCATAAGGTTAAGGTTTAGGCTGCCAACACAGGTGATTGGGACACGATGGCTTTTTCTCTGTCACAATATAAGCTTGTACCTAAAGTTGCCACAGTCGCATATTGTAATTAAGCCTTTAGCCCTTTGCAAAAGGAAGAGAATGAGAGGTATAAAGCCCCGACCGAGTTTGCATCTCTGGGTAGACCATCACTTACACCAACAACATCGCGACCAAGCCTCAGATTGCGACTGTAAGCTTCCTCGGATCATCTTGACTGTTATTCCAAAAACGCTAACTTTCTTGTCTTCAAAGTCATCATGAAGTTTTCCACCTTGGTGTCTTTCGGGGCTCTCCTCCTCGGTGGTGCCTCTCCCGCCGAAGCCGCACCATTCCCCATGCCTTTCCGACCCGAGCGATTCGTGAACAAAACACCCTGGACCGCCAAGGGTGCCGCAGCGACTCCTGATGTCTGTCAAGTCGCCCATCACCTAAAGCCAGCCAAGTGCAGGCAGTTCGACATACCGGCTGGTGTCAAAGGCTACGAACATCCCTATAACCCCCGTGCGGAAATCGAGATATTCACCTTCCCGGATCGAACGTACTATGTCAGCCTTGCCGAGGGAAGAATTGGTTCTGAACAGGAAAGGAAAAAGGGAATTTGGACCTGGATCCCACAAGGTCGGACTGCCGTGTGCGTTCCAGGAAATTATGGTTCACCTAACTGCGTTTTGTATAAGGAAAAGTAACAAGGCTCCCGATACGGGATTGGGATGCAGAAGCGTCGACGATTATTTCATGTCACAGGCAGCTCTTATTCATGATGATAGGTATTTTTAATACCATGATTCTTATCGTGATACCCCATTGTTCCAAGTTCTACAACGCAAGCCGCCGAGACAAGAACGTTTGGACTTTAATGGCAATGCTCACTTAGATTCTGTCTTTTCTGAACATTAAGAGACTGTGAAGTGGAATTGCAATTCCTCGGAACACGCGACTTGGCCCTTCCTCGAGTTCTCTATGCCAAATGACAGACTGTATGGGTTCACAAGCAACATAAAAGGTCGAGGGGCCACAAGGCCGAGATAATGGTACAAACAGTCAATGTCCCAAGCTCAAGCCACGCCTGAACGAGCAGGGACGATCCTCCAAGGTCAGCGATCAGGGGTTTGGAAGTATAGAGGAAATTCACAATACCCTTCATACTCTTGTTGGCAGACAAGGACGGGGTAACTTCAACCATCACAGATCTGGTCAAATAGGCAGGCTTTTCATCTCGGCTGTTGAACCGATCCTCTGGCTCCACCACAAGAAAGTTCGCCATAGCGTACAAGATCACCATGATGCTAACCAGGCGTTAGAAACATGAGCCATGTCGTGTCGATATGGGAAGGCCTTTATACAACGCCAGTGGAGACACTTCGAAAGCGTGCAAAGAAGTCTGCTCTTGTAAGTGGAATTGAGAAGTGCAGCACCGCGATCATAGCCCTTTCCACCACCAAAGCTGCACCGTCACCGCTGATTTCCTCTGCGTTGGGCCCAGCCCTCACGTCTGTTTAAGTCCCCAATGTGAAAGCATCTGAGGACCTATATCTGAGCATGTTGTTCGTGGAGACGAGTTATCTCCAATGGCCCGAATCACTATCAGTGCGGATGAAAGTGGTGGTCGCGCTGAGGGAGCTGGTTTGACCGAGGTAAGAAGCGCTTTTGAGCTCGTCCTGCCCAGAATTGTTGGCTGAAAGCAGAAGTTTATCGCACACTTTACCTCGCTCATTAACATTGAGCTCTTTCGTTCACTGGCTGTATACCGGCGGCTTATTCGAGGCCTTAATTGTGAGGCCTTTGCAGTGTGTCCAATAGTCAGGTA
>NJCR01000877.1:0-22880 GCA_002234235.1 Fusarium hostae
TACTTCCTTTTTTATTAGGAATTGAAAGGAATGCTTTTTGGTGTGATTGGCCTGACGAGATCCCGGGGTGACGAGATCCCGGTCGCCTGACTTAAGCCTCACTTTCAAATACCCCGCTTTTTGCCATTAACTTCACTATCTTATTTTGTCATAACCTATCTTAATCTACCTGATTCCTGACTTTGAATACAATGTCAGCCAGCAGAATTGCTGCTGGCTTTGACTGAACTGCAATCATGGCCAGTGCAGCAGCAGCAGCCGCTCCACTGAGCCCGGAGATTCGACTTGCCCAAGCAGTCTCAGAATTTTTGGCAGGTCTGTCCGATGAACAAAGACGTTCTTTCAGAACACAGCAAGAGAATTTCTCACCTCCGAAGACCACAGATGTCATGAAAGTCGTAGCCGAAATCGATAGGGTTGCAGCAGGAAAGAAGAAAGCCCGGCTACGGTCTTTTGGACCCCGAATCACCACCTTTTTGCAAATTGTGCAGGAGTTCGCCTCTCTTGGAGACGACATGCTTGGCGCATCTCTGCCATTGCTATCTGATAGTGTCTGGTTGATTGCACGCCTGACTTTCATGGTATGTTCCTTCTACAGGATGTCTATACAGATCTGATCACGTCTATAGATGCTTGCGGAGAATCCTCGTTGGCTAGACAAGACATCAAAAATGTTTATGAGCATTGGTCGCTCGGCACCCCGTCGCATAGAAATATGCTTGTTTTACTCACAGTCCAAGCAACTTCGATCATGTGTTCATGAATATTTCGTCGTCGTTGTTCATATATGCCAGTACCTAGTCAAGTCACTACAAAGCTCCGTCCTTGCAGAAGCTGTATCCTTCTCTATAGGCTCTAAATTTAAAGGCTACGAGTCAGAACTCGAGCGATGGGCAGATTCGATCAAGGAGGAACTGGAGAACTTTCAAGGCCAAGTAGGCTCCACGCAAGTCGGTGACTACCCGAAAGTCCTAACCGATTCTGCCAAATCTGAATCGCAGCCTAAGAAGCTCGCCCACGGTCACAGTGGTGACGTCACCAAAAGATATTTGAAATACGAATACCTCACCGCGTGGAAGCGGATACGGAAATCTGGAAGCACTGACTTGTTTACTCTTCTGCCTGAGTATCAAAGGTTCATTGCCAGTAGGGAATCCTCTACACTGCTCTACTCAGGCACGGCAGGAGCAGGAAAGTCGGTCATACTCGCCAGTATGGTCGATGATCTGGTTCAAGGGCAATCTGGCACTGCTCAAATCGCCTTTTACTTTTGTCGTTGGGATGAAATTGATTCCCTACAGGCCCTTACTATTCTTGGTTCCTTATATCACCAGGTCGTAAAGGGTATTCCGGGCGGGATTCTCCTTCCCGAAGGCTTGCCTACCGTTTCACCTCATACTGGAGAGATAGCGGCCTTGCTACAGCGTGCTCTGGCAGCAGCGAACAAGACATATATAGTCCTTGATGGGCTTGATGAGTGCCAAGAAAGAGAGAGAACTAAGGTAATTGAGGTGCTGCAAAGTCTTCAAACCCAGTCTTCTCTCTCAATTTGTCTCTCGTCAAGACCAGGAGTCTTGAGTCGCGTCGGATGGACCGACCTAGGCTGGATCGAAATTCTAGCCGACAATCCCGATGTCTCATCATATATTGACTCGGAAATATCACGGCGTTTTGAGTCCGGGGAGTTGCTGGTTGGAGATCCTGCTCTAGGCCTTGAAATCAGATCTGCCTTGACCACAGCTGCGAATGGGAACTTCGTCTGGGTAAAAAGACAAATAAAGTTGCTATGTGAACACAATACGGATTACGATATACGTCAAGTACTTGCCGACTTTCCAGAGAGTTCCCCCAACGCCATAGATACCGAGGCGTCGCAAAGGATATTGCCCACCCCCACGGCACCAGTTGCGCCTTCAGCTTTCACGGACTCAGCATATGCATCCGCATCCTTGACGGATAGGAGCATCAAGAACACACACGATACTCAGGCAGTTGAGGAATCATCACGCGGTCTAGATGGCCATGCTGTCGACGACTCAGCCACTGAATACTCCGATATATCAAGTACCACGTTCTCCAGGAAGCGGCTATACATATCAGAGTTAGCATCAAACCTATACAATAGAGTCAGTTCTGATTCCTTTGACGGGGGTGAAAGGCCTCAAGTGAATATATCTGCTACATTGCCTAGCCTGCTCAAGGCCTTCGCTTTGAAAATCGGGTATTGTGCAACCAGTCAGATGCACCGAGATGTTATGGCCTTTGTTCACAAGCATAGAAGGTCAGCAACGTTCTATCTAAATATTTTCCTTCCTGTCTGTAGAGTTAGCCAAGCCTCCATGGAGACCTAAGACTTGACAGTTGTGGCTAATGACCGAACGAGCTTGCTAACATATAGTAGGGATATTACCGCAGCCTTTTTGGAGATCTGTCTTAGCCAGAGTGATGTCGAGCCTGGACAGGCCAGAGACCAGTCAGGCTCTATGAGTCTACAAGAGCGTATGGATCTCTGGGAGAAAAATGAAGATATGGGGCGAACATTAGTTGAAGAGGGCTTAAAAAGCCTTGAAATATTGGAGCAGGAGGAGGAGGAGGAGGAGGAGGAGGAGGAGGATATATATGGCGATGCTGAAATTTGGGTTGCGGCGTACCGAGAATTCGCGTCTAATACCGAAGCTTACTCATGGCTACTGACCCAACTCCAAAGAGATATGAATTCTGCCCCAACAGAACCAACTGCGATTCAGCTTATCCGAGATCAGGTATTATCCTCACTTCCATCACCTCAAAGGATCAGCAGAAGCATATCGTCTGAGAGTTGCAGCGTATTGTTTGAGGTTGACTGGGATATCCTTGAATTCTTTGACTCACAGGGGTACTCCAAGCCACCAGACGAAGTACTCCATGCAGTCATCGCTCTAACTGGATCTTCTTGTGATGCACAAGCTTCGAGCTGTGCTCAATTTTTGAAGCAGACCTGGCCTGTCACAGGGGATCTGATGCTGCAGCTTCTAAGCGACCTACTGAAGCTACTTCCAGGTCATACACATTTATGTAAGATACAGTTTCACCTTTGGCATTCCTTTGCCATAGAGATATCTAACACATCCAAAGGCCGACTACCAGATGCTACAGAACTGACTGGCTGCATATTGGAGTCAAAAGTTATGGTACGGGCAGATGGGTCGGCGGCTTCCATCTCTGAGGCTGGAGAGCAGCTTGCTTGGCTGGGGGCTGCTTTAAGAAGTTCGCCACGTCAAAAAGGGCTGACTTACTGCACTCCTTCTATCAGATCCATATACCAGAGACGGGAGATGCCACAAGCTTCGCTTCTCCAATCTAATGTCGTCTGTGAAATCGGATTCGATGTGGAACCACTCCCGCAGCCATTAGATATTGCTAACGGTCATTGCTGGCATGGGATCTTCAAGAACCCCATAATCGTGAAGGGGTTTCCCATTCTGCCGAAACTTGAGAAGAATACCGGCCTTGAGATACCTCTCAACATCATGGCAGGCTTAGCTCCAGCTCAGTGTGTTGACCGATTCAACGACAAGGTTTACATAAAGGGCTTCTCGACAATGCTGGTGCCCATGAAAAAATATAAAGATGCGGTCTACTGGCACTTGATCTATAAAGAAGACGGCTGCCGTATATCGTATCTGGATGACATTCGGCAGCGGGACGACGAAGCTGGGTCCTTAGATCTTACAAATTGTCGACACGTTCTCGGATGGTGCTCTGAGGCCAAGTTCTATGCTGGTGAGGCTGTTCACATCGGGCTTACCTGATGACATCACTGACAAATGAGCTCTATAATAGGATCGGCTCAAGCACAATACCATGTTAGACATTCAGAGCTTCCTAAGCCATACTCACAATGTGCTCTTGCTGGCACCATCATAACTTTAGGAAGAATGATTACAGGAGGCCCCAGCTTCGAACTCGGTATCAAGGACACCCCAGTACATGTGGCTTGTAATGGATATATCTTGAGACTTAAATGGATCTCGTCAAAATTATTTCTTCTTTGGGACGAGAATGACAAACGTGGGTGGCTAACCAACGGCACGAGCGCTTTGTTACATGTTGTGAGAGCGGCTTTAGCATACGACAGCACTGACAAGTTCCAATCGGCCTTTATCTTCAAGACTGATGATTTACAAGAGTCACCCAAGCCCTTCACAGTCGATTCAGCAATTGATGTACTTATCAACCCCAAAAACTTGGCTCTTAAGCTCTATCCAGAAAAGGACGACTTTATCGTCTTGGCAGACAGAATCGATCAATACTACAATCTGCTGGAAAAGATGCTCGATCACCAGACAGACATCACCAGGCGCCACAGTGGGAAGCTCGAGAAAACGCCACGAAAGTACCTTGAGGGATGGGATTTTGAGGACCTGAGCGCGAACCGTGATCCCTTACATCCACGCTTAGTCACCCTTGAGCCTGCTGGGAAGGGATGGGTTGATTTGACGAGGTCTCTTCAGGCCGTAACATTGACAGGGCGCGGCTTTGGGGAGCTTGTCCGGCCAGTTGGCCCAGCTCTTTGTGAGTACTGGGCTAATTTACCAAGTCATCGGTACCTCCTTGCATGTTGCGTTTCGGATATGGAGAACATCGTTAGAGGTCACCGCAGTTCTAGCGATAACTACGCTCGGCTAAGTGACGATCTCATATGGCATAACGCGATTAACATCTTAGGAAAATGCCAATGTGGCTGTGTTGCTGCACATCATGGAGAGCCAGTTCATGTACTTTTCCCATCTACGCTATCTCACAAGCTATGTACCAGCAAGAGCCCCACGCATATCAAAGATAGTGGTGCTGTTGTTTTTGGACACAACTCGGGCTTTCCTTGGACCTGGGGAGATACTGGTCCTCCTACGCAACAACAACTAGAAGAGCGGTTAACTGTAAGTCATCTATCAGACGGGACAGATAAAGACAGTGGAGTTGGTGCAAGTTTGGTGACCTCCTCATCTGAGGATCCTATTTCGTCAATACCAAGTTCGAGTATATCACGTCCACCATCGCCACTGAGGAGGTTATCTGAGACCAGAGCTATGCCATTGAGCGCAGGCAAGAATTATACACGAAGCCAATATACGGTCGGCATCTTGTGCGCATTACCGATCGAACTGAAGGCAATACGAGCCCTTTTCGACCAGAAACACCAGAATGTAACAAGAGTGCCCGGTGATAACAATCAGTATGCACTTGGGGAGATGGCGCAGCATATGGTGGTAGCAACATCTCTTCCAGCTGGAGAATATGGAACAAACGCAGCTGCGTCAGTTATATCAGACATGATGCGCAGCTTCCTATCTATACAGTTCTGTCTACTCGTTGGCATCGCTGGTGGTGCACCCTCGGAGGATAGTGACATCCGACTTGGCGACGTTGTTGTTAGTTTACCTACCAGCACGTTCCCTGGTGTGATTCAGTACGATCTCGGGAAAGAGCATGAGGGAGGTGACTTTGAGGTGACAGGCGTATTGCAACGACCGCCTCGCATCTTGACTAATGCCATCAGCAAGCTCCGTTCAGATCCAAATATCGGCCTCGACGCACTGAGCCCATATCTTACAAGAATCGTCGAGTCACTACCAGCTTATGGCAACCCAGGTCAAGAGCTCGACGTACTTTTCCGCGCTTCTTGTGCTCGCAGGAGTTGCAAGTCTGACTGCTCCCATCTTGAGCAACGCCTCCCGCGGTTGACGACGGAGCCTAGGATTCACTATGGACTTGTAGCATCAGGCAACCGCGTGGTTAAAGATGCAACTTTGCGTGATCGGCTGTCACGCAAGTATGGGGTTTTATGCTTCGAGATGGAGGCTGCTGGCGTAATGAATAGGGCAGATTGTCTTGTGATACGAGGAATATGCGACTACAGCGATGCTCATAAGAACAAGATCTGGCAGAACTATGCTGCTGCTGTAGCCGCAGCATACACTAAGCTTTTGCTCAGTGCGGTAGCGGTTGTAAACGTCCTTTCCGGTAACTATGTGAAAACAGACGGTGAGCCTGCGTATAAGAGGCGAAAGATCGACATTGACAATGATGGATGGGATTAGACAGTGTATCAATGCTGACTCCCAGCCGGAAGGCCGTGGACAAATGACAGGTATAGAAGTAATTGAGAGTGTAATGGTGATTGACTGGGGGCGAAAGGACCGACCTTTCATCCCGGGGGTCTGAGCGATATCTTAGTATAAGAGCAGGTGACGTAGCGACCACTAAAGATGTAAGTCAGCTGAACACCAGGATCTTAGTTGAATAGGGTAAAGTCCCTTTAAGAAGCGGCCGTTGGAGAAATTGCAGAGAGTTACGGAGTAACATCAAAAAAGGGATTGCCATATCGAGAAGATGATGATGTGCAAGTTTATCTTTCGTGGGAAACCAAATCCTGGACCGTAAACAGCATCTGCAGATCTCGAGATATTCACTGAAATTTGAAGTTTTCCACAAGACTCATTATGCTCCCTTGGCAGCCAACAACTGTCATGATTTAATCAATGAGTTGCTGTTTATAGGGTAACGTAAGTGACGAGCATACTCCCAGAAGGTTTGTTCACGTATTGTGACACCAAGGCAACAGTCTGTTACTCGCCCAGAGACACTTAATCATCCACCCAGTTTAACTATAAAAGCCACCGAGCTCAACTCTTTCTCCCTTTCAACTTTACCAAACACAAAACAACACAAAACACAACAATTCACCTAAATATACCAGAACTTAATCAATCAAGCTATTTATTATCAAAATGTCTTACCCATACATTGGATACTTCCGCTTCGAGCAGAAGGCCGGCGTCTCATACGAGAGACCATCATTCAAGCCGGTTGAGGATGCTTTCGGCTCACGCTTCAAATCTGCTTCAATCAGTGGTTCTACAATGACCGTGGAAATTCTCATGACCATCAAAGATTGGGAACCAACACGGAACGAGCTGTATGATGTCTTGGAGGGGATGAAGATGAATGCTTCTTTCTTTCCCTCTGACAACATGGTTTTTGAGACGAGCGGAGACAAGATTGTCGAGCATTGGCACAATGGCAGTGGTAGGATGCAAATTTGTACCGATTGTAGTAAGAGTCGTTACTGCACGAACCGCAAGTGAGGTGGGAATGCCTGACAGGCGAAAGATCGGTTTGGGAGAGGAAATGGACTATATTAGGATTACTTCTACTATAGTGTAGCATAAAATAGTTACGGTTTATTGACCGAGACCACAATGAGCAAGATGTTTCCGAGTGATGTTAAGACGTAGCTTTCAATATGACCTGATAGTCGGAGAGAAAGTTGAAACACCTCTCTTTAGGCCAAGAAGAAGCAACCAGCCAGCAATACCAAGTTGAGAAAAAAGCCCAACTCTGCGTCACGTGCATTCTGGAGCGAAAATCAATCAAGAAATTATAATATGAAGAGCTGCCACAGGTCCATACACATGAGACAAAGCTGGGAGAATTGCAAGCGATGAGTGACATGTCTCCATCGTGATTAGATCAGTTGTTTTGCATGCCAAATCGCGTACATGAGAAACATCTCATAACAGAACACTTTCCGGTTATCGAGTCACTAACAGTGTTACCACATGACAGCCACTAACCTGAGAATCACTGGCTAATCACTGGTCATTTGGCGCATTGAAGTGTGAGTCAGAATTGGCCTTTGGGTATATAAACCCCCAACCAAGCTCTACTGTTTCCCCTTCTAACTTAAGCAGAAACGCAACACCCCAATAAAGCATTTACCTTTATCATATATCCTATTCAAAAAGACTTCAAGATGGAACCCATTGGTTACACCAAATCTACATATTTAACCTTTCTGCTTACGCAGAAACCGAGCGCAAAGGGAAAGAAATCGCCATGGCACGTATATACCCAGAAATTATCAGGATTCTTCGACGACGATAACTTGGGGTACAGGTTCTCTTGGTTCTGTGATCCTACGTTCAGGGTGGACTTAAAGAAGCTCGCAGACGTCGATATTGAGAAAGCAAAGAGGAACTTGTGTAATCTCTTGGAAGATTTGCTGTTTTTTGAGAAGTTTGAAAGTTCTAGCATGGAGTTCAAAGAATGGGAGGCAGAATATCCAATTTATCCCTGGGATAGTGACAGCGACGTAGAGGCCTACAGGATTCACGATGATATTTGTGAAATGTATGATTCACAGGGTTGAGATTGCCCTTACTCCTCTTGGGGCAAAGAATATAGTTACAGATCATCGATGGTAGTCTGAAAATACAAAGAGGCAGATTTGACACTAAAAATAACCAAGACCCGTTATCTAAGGAACAAGTCAAACCAGTTGACTCATCTGACTTTAATCATCGTGATATTACTATCTGTTAGTCGCCCAGGCCTATTTTTATTGGCTTGCAATTCCTCCTGTTTCTTTGAATGGAAGCTAGTATTCCGGTAGCCAAGCCAGTTTTGGAACAAAACCTGACATTTTCGTATACTCTTCTTCATCGATCTCTTTTCCCGTCTCCAAGTCTGTCACAGTGATCTTCAGCACATCGCCCCTTGAAAGGCGATCCTTAAACTTTCCAGCTGGAAGAACCCTTGTTGCGGTTGGCTTGCGACATCGACTTGTGTTTGGCGGCCCTGACCCATCTTTTCCAGGACCCATGCCTAGTCGTGTCACCTGTCCGATAAAGTCGGGGTTACCGACTGCATCAGGGACATTTGAGTTTGCCCCAACTATGAACACGTCGATTTGGTAGCTAGATGTTGTGCAGCCAACTTCAGTGAAGATGACGTAGGGGATGAGCTCTCTCTTCTCAGTGCTTTTGGTAGATTTGGTGACGATGCTATCTTCATTTTGGCCTGGTAAGCCAATAGGTAGGACTATAGCTTTGCCTCCACTTGGGACAGCACGACGAATGCCCTTTTCCTCAGCAGTCTTGCGAGTGGAGAAGTCAGGGCTTGCGGGTTCACCGTACATGTAACCAAGTGCGCGTGTGTCCTTTGCCATATCACCAATAGTAGTATAGCGCCAACGCCGAGGATCATCATAGTCAATATCGGTGCCGTTGTTAACGAAGGGCTGTAGAGGGAAGCGAGAGGTGAACTGATTCTCCGGGTTGGCATCCATAAAAATACCAGTTAGGCGGTCCATGTTTGCGTGGTACGATAAGAAGATAGGGTCGAAAGCAGTGTAAGTGTTATCGGCCTGATGTAGTTTCAGTAAAGTACTCAGAATCCTAGTAAGGATATGACGCACCATATCCGGGCCTACCCAGCCGTGGAAGTTATCATGCACCTGCTCAAACAAACCATCAAAGTCGAAACGAAAAGGATAGTCTCCATCCGGTTGGTCATCACTGAAGTCTGTAACGTTAGCCCAAGGTACACCGAAGTGTTGAGCCGACTCTGATGTTGTATATGTTGACTGCTGAAGGGCATGAGATATCTGCTCATGATACTTCTTGAAAAGTCCAATCTTCTCTTTCCAGCCAGGAGAAGATGGGCCTTCAGTCAAGACTGAGTTCCTAGTCACAGTAGTGTTAGGTGGTTGCTTTGACTTGCCGCCTAGCGCTAACGCAAATCGAAGGGGATTCGGTCTCGTTTCGCCTGACGGATGGTCATATGTCTCTTCGAGAAAAATAGGAGGAATGCCTGCGAACTCCGAGGTTGCACAAGAAGCTTGCTTCGCATATCCATTCCAGTAAGGAATTCCATAGTCGATCAACTCTTCAACGTATCTGAGATATGCTCGATGCCACAGAAAAGTAGCTTCTTGGTAGTGAAGACACCAGTATGCATCTGTAATGATGTATAAGCTCGCTTTCTAAGCTAATCGCAGTGAAGAAGTCGGTCCAACTCACGAAGAACGCCAAGTTCCTGCCATTTGGAGTCTAGTTCTCTAACACGGAGAATGTCATCCAGCTTAGACTGATAGATCACAAGCTCCTCTCGACTCATGCTCATGATATCCTTCCTCACCCGGTAGAAGATAGGAGGATCAATGGGCTCCGGAATGACTGGCTCCAGGACCTGTGTATGTACGGCATTTACATCATTCGGAAAACCATTGTTTGCCCAGTTCCGAAACACCTCGAGGGCGTCTTCAGGCCAGTAATGGTCCGGGTTCCGAGTTACCGGCATCGCCTTGGAGCGAAGATGCTTGTATATACCAACTGCTCTTTTCTTGACATCGTCGTAATTAGAAAGTTTCCATCCGCCCCATTGTTGCATCTCATCGATCCATGTTTGGCCTACTCCTTCTGGGTCATCGGCGACCCAGTAAGGCGCTTTGATCATTGGCAGGACGTCACCTTCCCAGTTACAAATCTTATGGCTCTCCATCTTAGTAAAAAGTAAAGAATTGTAAGTGATACTACTGTGAGCTAATTCTCATACATATCTCAGGCCATGACAGTATGAGCAAAGTTGGGATTCAAGAAATTGTCAAGTTATGTGGAATGCGATGTTTAGGCATGAATCTTGGCGTCTCTGTCGCCCCTCCTTTGTCCAAGATAACTAGGTATAGATAAGACCTCACTAGCTGGTCTAGAATAGCTAGTGTGCAGGAAGGTGGCGAGCTGAAATCTTGTCTCAGTACCCCTCATTCTGCATCATGCATCCCAAGTCACGAATGTGACTCCGGCAGCGCCAAGAGTATCTTGCAGTCTAGACCTCCAGTGTCGTAATATCTAGCTTGCTTGTGGAAGTATTAACCTGGCTTGTGAAAGGGATAAAGCTTACTGCATACAAAACATGCATTGGCTGAAAACCAGGAGAGTAAAGAGGAGCAAGGCATAATCCTGGCTAGTGCGTTTAGCAATCATATTGATACCACTAACACAGGCCAGTACGAGGCAAACCTCGTCGGTACAAGACACTGAAATCGCTTAGGAAGGCCGGCAATCAACAATATCGATGAGTCATTACATCGGATAGGTTCATGTTGGAGCGGAGAGGTAAGTTGACTATCAAGCTTTTCACTATAAGCGCCTATCAGAAACGGAAAAGCATCAATCCAACGAACTAAAGGTTTTTGATTGACGTGGCTTCTTCTAATTAGATAATAGATAACATGGAATGTATGACGTACGGCTTGCGCAGCAACTTTATAGGTGAAACTGCAGCAATGAAAGAGCCTTTTACCCAAAAGAAAGTTTTCCATTTCTACTATCATCACAAATAAAGGATGTTAGACTCTTTGTATCTCACTATCTAATAGAACAACTATCCACAGACTTCCCCTATGTTGTCTCAGGTAGCAGTCTTCGGCTTGATAGGCTGGAAATCCGGCCCATTAGGAGGACTAGGCTCCGGCATCCCCATGTAGTCGGGAGGTCCCTCCTTCGCCGCAACCCTCAGTTCCATCATCTTGAGTTCCGGTACCGTTACAACGGCATTGACCTCTCCAGTCGCAAAGGTGTTGGCCGACTTCGTATTGATATCAATATCTTGGGGAGGTCCCAGAACCTTGGGCTCAACAAACGGCTTCTGCAAGTACGGCTCAGTGTAGGTGATGGCGGGCTGAGGTTTTCCAGGCCACTCTTTCGGAGCTTTGCTAGGCTTGGGCCCAACAATACCAGAAACACTCATGAAGATGTAATCGGCAAATTGACTTCCATAATGAACGTAGCGACCGCCGTTGTTCTGGTCAAAAAGATCGCTGACGTTGAGGTCTCGGCTGCCATCATCTGTCTTCATGTCTTTTGGGATAGAGACGCGCAGATGAAGGCCCATGTTCTTGGTGATATCGCCACGATCGCTCCAGTCAAAAACACCATCGGGAACGGGACTCATTTCCCGAATATTGCCACGTCGCTTGCCGGTGCGATCTAGCAGGAAAGACGAGAAATCTGCATCATACATGTACAGAGCAACGGGGTCTTTGACTGAGATTGTAGCTGGAATGGGTAGCGCTTTATCCCGTGCAAGACGACAGACTTCGTTGACTGCTGCGCCAATCTACAAATCATCAGTTACAGCTTGTTGTTTGAGAAAGTGGATTCCTCACCGTGGGATCGGAGTTTCTTCCCGGATTACCGTAGGAAGATCCATCACCGCAGAGGGTAATCATATTCGTGATAGGTTCACCGTAAACCAAGTCAGTTCGAGTGACAGTAGCTTGAGCAGCGATGTCAATCTCAGCACTGAGACTGTTGTTGATTTGGATGAGGTGAGCAATGGTACCGGTGTTGGTATGGCCATTCCACTTGTTAAAGATGTCATAAGTTCCATCTTCCTTGACTAGGTCATCACCTTTGATTTGATCCGCGAAATCAGGATTCAACTTCTTGTAAATGTCGAGGATCTTGGTGTTCCTCTGAAACTCTTGGGGTGCTGGATTCTTGATCGGGGTTTCAGTTAGAATAGGGTTGTACTTGGCTAACTCTTCCCAGTACTAGTCGTCAGTTAACATGAGATGCTCAATAAAGCAATGTTGATCAGTACATACCTCTGGTCCCTCACAAGTAAAGCTCACTATCTGAACATCTCCATCGACCTTTTTGGTAGACCATTCAAGATACTCGTCCATCACCCAACGATCTTCTCGTTGCTGGGTGATAACGACAGTCTCATCTTCTCCCGTCTGTGGGTTCTTTTGATGAAACTTGCGGATCAAAAGAGGGACATCACGGCCTGGAGGAGCACGCTGGTTCTCGGGATCCTCTGCATATGCCCATCGAGCGTCATCTGTAGGCTGTTTGATTCTAACCTATAATTCCGTTAGATGAGTGCATATTCTGCTCATGAGCAACTAACATTGAGTGGAAACCCAACCCATGTGATGGGCACAGAGGGGAGGGACGGGTCATAGGCAAACTGGGTGGGGTTGAAGAACTGAGTAAGAATCTTCCGCCCTGCCTGTCTACCAGCTATTTCGTCGCTGAACCACCCATTGACAGTCTTGGACCATCTGTCCAGCTGGTCACCCTCCAGATCTTCCAAGAATGCAGGAGGGTGAAACTTTTCAAGTTTCGTAAGTCCAGGCATATCGCTCTGTGATAGATGAGAATGAAAATTGTGTAGTATGGGAGTATGAGAGGACTCAGTGAGTTTGCGAGATCAGCTGCAACATCTGAGAGAAATAATATTGATCTTGTCTTTGGGGATGCCTGAGTGCTAGGAAGCTGATGAGTCGCCACTGGGCGGAGAAGATGTTCCGAGTTATGTGGTAACTCATGTGTATGTTCCAGGTTGTTAAGTCTGGCCCTCTTGAGGCTGGCTGAAAGTTGAATAGGGTACCAAGAGCTAATGCAAATATTCTCACCACATGAACTCGTGTTAAGGCAGGCTATTGAACTCAAAGACCATCTTTTTGGGCGGTAAATGCCCAAATCGTCCAAGTTCGTCTTAATGCAGACATGTGATTCCAGAATGAGAGACACGCATCATTCAACGGTCCAGGTCTCCTCGATTCATCACCAGCATGTCTTACTTTGCTATCACGTACCTTAACGAATAGGAAGGTTACCAGCATGCCGTACGAAACCCTTGGCCACTATAGTGGTGGGGAAATCTGGCCTATTGGAACAGAAGTATCTATCTTGAATCGATAATGCAACGTGGAGGCTTAGCTGACCTGAACATTGATCAAGGTCTAGAATGGGCTGCGTGCGGGGCATCACTAATGTTTCAGTTACAGATCGTAAACGAAAATCTAGTGAGTGGGCCGAGCCTAGCCTCCGGAACTCAGCTCTTATGGAGTAAGCCGCAAACGGCGAATTTGCTAATCGGGGCCATCTGAGTGGTCAAAAAGGTTACGCTGAGACATTATTCGTATGCTGGAGGTCCAGAATGGAATGTCCGTATGCACCGGAGGTATGTGACCCAGTCTTGTCGGTGGCCGCGATGTAACGACGCCTGGCAGCATGCTTCCAGCCAGGCAAGTCTCTGGCGGAGAAGGCTTGAGCTCTGATGTCGCCCTCGTCTGTAGCACTTGATACCCAGCCGCTGAACCCTTCGGCATAAATCCCCAAACACTTTCTATCTAGATTTTCTCTTTACCATCAATCGCAAGACTTGCACCTGTGTGACCATGGCCGACCCAAAGCGAGGAAACTACGAAGACATCAACCAGAAACTATGGTATCGCAAGTTCAAACGTGGGATCAATCCTCAGTCACATCAGCCATACCCTGATGAAGACACGCCTGCGACAGCGGAACAGCTCAAAGATGACTTTGTTGATTACTGGGGCAAGCGTCTCCAGTCTGATATTGCCTTTCGAAAGCATAACACTTACAATGAGCTGATGACGCAGTTCTGGGGTTCGTAAATTCCCATTATCACCGTTGTGCTAGTGAACTAACAGGATACAGAGGACCCCGATATCGTCTTGCAGACATATGCAGTTGCAGATGGTCAAACTGTCCCGAGAAACAAGCAGAAGAAATGGTTTCGATCGGAGCTTCGCTTCATTTCTGTCATTTTTCCTGCTGACGCAAACCATAAGAGAGATTCCAAGACACCAATTGCATCTGTGTCATGGGCGCCATGGTTTGTCCTCATCGCAGCGTAAGCCACCAAGTCAAACTCATTACTGGGTGCTAAAAGCCGTTTAGATCTTCTGCAATCCACTCTGAGAAGGACATTCTTCACATCATGAGTTGGTCTCGAGATGATGGTCAGTTCAGGTACTATGCTGTAAGTGCCTCTTTATCCTACATTGTCCCGTTTATTCAGGTTACTAAAGATAGCAGCGCGATCTCATCATGAATGATGAGGCTAGGGAGCAGCACGGTTGGGTATACCTTTGCTCTTCGATGGATGCATTCGACGCTCCAGGCAAGGCGTACCTCGGACCTCTGAATGGTCATGTAAACGGAGGCATCGTCATGAAGGAGATCCACAAGTGAGTTGTTGCCAGGTCAATATGGCACAATGGACTGACTGACTGTCTTGACAGGCCGTGGATGCATTGGCTCGTGGGTGGCCGAGGTGTGACCGATCTACTTGACTTCGAGCTTGCCAACGAGCTCATGGAGGCCCCGTGGCTTACTCATCCTGGCTTTCCTCCTCTTTACGGAGCGAGTGTGCAGTCCGGTGAGACCTTTGAAAGAATTGTTCTTGACTCTCTGAGAGTTTGGTTCACCAGCCGACGCAACAAGGATTTCCTGAGCGAAAACGGAGAGACGGAGCAGTATCCCCGCAACATCCAACGTTGGGCGGCTCACTACTTCCTTACCACCAACATCAACATTGCTGCTACGTCCAACAACGCCAACATTGTGCCGTCTGATCATTTCTTTAGTTATGAGATGCTCAGGGGATATAGTGATCTTTTGGTAAGTGCTGCTGCTTTTTTACCACTTTCATCTCGGGACCGATTGCGAAAGTCAGGCAATATGAGGCTAACAATCGCAGCCCAACAGAAATATGTATGACGAGAAGTGGCTAGCAGGTCACATCCTAAAAGAAACGCCAGCTGCATTAACAAAGTGGAACGAAGACCGCTTCGGAAACGCAAAGCATAAGTACTATACCCAAGAGAAGTGGTTCAAATCCTATTCCATCAAATCTTTTCAGTACGATGGACCATCGTATCTCTGGGCGTCGCGTGAACTCAAGCTCTGCACCTTGCAAGAGGTGGCAAAAGCGGAAGACGCACAGCTCATCGTCCCCAAGAAGACTCTATCTGGTGGTATCTTTATGGGTACCCTCGTAGATGGCAGTGAGAGAATTGATGGAGGAGACCAGGTCAACTTTGCTGTTCAACAATGGGGTGAAGGTGATAACCCGTGGGTTATCCTTCAAAGCTCTGTTGATGACGCCCACGGTGTATGGATGGCACAGAAAATGTTCTTAGGTGACGACAAGAATGCAGCGCGGTGCCAGCTCTTTTCGGAGAAGACTTTCAATGCTCTTCAGATGGTTGACTTTTGGAACCCAATCTACTCTTGGCGACGTCTCAAGTTGATGCAGTACATCCCTGTTGCGGCTCAGCTTGTTGAAACTCCTACCAAGGACCCAGTCACTGGTGAAGATGTCTTCACCTATGATCTCGAGCAGAACTTCATTGAAGCCGTCAAGAAGAGAGTCGGCGGCAAAGGCGACTTGAAGAAACTCCAAAACGAATGGCCAGAAGCTGAGTTCCTTCTGAACTTGGAGAAGCCACTCATTGAGCATCAGATTCGCATTTCCAGATACACCAATAACATCGTTCAGAACCTTGATGATTCAAGTTGGCTTCTGGAGTATCTCAAGCTCGCTGAGTCGCGACGCCGCATGTTCCGTCCCATGCCGATGAACTTCTTTGGAAGCAACATTCCATACTGTCTTGCTATGCCAATAGATCATCCATGGTTAGAGATGACTGAAAAGGCTACCGTGAGGAAGATCCCCAAGCGCGGTCGTAAGGTATTGGAGGAGTGGTTGGGATCGCTGGCTGGTGCCGGTCCAAACGTTATTCCTCAGAAGCAGAGTCTGAAGGAGATCAATAAGATGATTAAGGAGAATGTAAAGCAGGATACTGTTGGGTTGCCTGTTACCTTGCTGCCTAGGCCGTCGACGATGAGAATGGCTTGTCAGAGGTTCATTGCGGTGACGAATCCCGAGACTTCGGAACGGCCTCACAGTTGTCCCTTCATGGCGGGAGAGCATTTGGCTTCGGCCCATACAGCGGTTGAGGCTTGAAGGTTGTAATCTTCTAGTAGTTATGATCACTCTTTCTAAGTTCAATTGACTACATTGTAAAGCCTATAATCATTCCATTCAAGCCCCACAATCACAGGTCTTAATGATCCGGCTCATCCCCAATCTCAGCCATCTTCTCTCCTCCAGCATCTTGGTCATTTCCCGAACCACGTCCGCATACATACTTGGGCTCACCATAACAATTGAATAACTCCAATGGATCTTCTTGACAATCGAACAGCTCCCATTCCTTGCCCTGTCCACCCTCTCGTGTACCCTCAATATCAAACCCCTCATTATACCAGTAAATCAACTTATACCGTTGATCACGAACACCATAGTGCGCATATGCTTCATGAATAATATCGCGATGCATCCAGTACTGGTGATACGCAACCTGCTGCCAGTCTTTTGATGTGTTTCCGTTCAAAAGCGGAGGGAACGACACGCCTTGCATGTAAGAAGGAATCCGCGCGTTTGCAAAGTCCAAGAATGTTGGCGCGAAATCAACATTGCAGATAATATCTCCGCAGACCGATTTCGCTTCGATCTCTCGAGGGTATCGGATCATGAAGGGCATTTGGAAGCTCTCCTCATACATGAATCGCTTGTCGAACCAACCGTGATCACCAAGGAAGAAGCTTTGGTCGGAAGTATAAACAACAATGGTGTTTTGAGCGAGGCCGCCTTCGTCAAGCCAGTCAAGCATGCGGCCAACATTGTCATCAATGCTTTGAATAGTTCGCAGATATCGCTGCATGTATCGTTGGAACCTCACTGAGCCAGCTCTTGCTGCGTCTTAAAGGTGAAGACCTCGACTGTTTCCCTGCACGCGAGCTTCAGTTTTGTGACATCCTCTGGAGCTGGGGTCTTGCGGTCAGTGGATGTGGCATTATCCAGCATCTTCTCCCCGACTAGGCTTCTTGGTCCTTCAGGTCGAACGATCCCCAGACCGGTGTAGGTCAAGTCCTCGGCGACTCTCATTTTGGCAACCTTTGCAGCGTTGGCGCGATTCTTGTATTATCACCGAAGGTGTCAGGAAGCCGAATGGGATCTTATACAGATCCTTATGCTTATGGTCGTACTCCCAAGATCGACGAGGAGCTTTGTGGTGGCACATCAGAAAGAATGGCTTTGTGTTCAAACCATTTGTGATTCATTCAACGAAGCTTTATTTGACTGAAAACCTAGTCCCGAATGCTACCGCATTGGAGATATTCATCAGGACAACTAACTTTGCGCCAAAAGCTACATCTTAGGCATCAGTGAGCGCAAAGAGTATACTGCCCATATGTGTTAATTTGTGTTCTTTACCTTTGTGTTGGGGCTGAAGCTTCTTTTGACCCCTCAACCTTATCACAGAAAGAATGGTCGAGACTCATCACGCTTCTCCATCCAGTCAATGGACTTGTCAGTGACGACGTCAATTGCATAACCGGGAGTTCGGGATGTACCCGAAGGTTCAATGAACTGAGGATCCCAAGTACTCTCCTTGCCCAGGAGCTATGCTCCAGTAGTCAAAGCCAGTTGGCCCATGGTCATTACCTTGACCAAGATGCCATCTACCGACCATAGCTGTTTTATATCTTGCAGGGCTTGATCGCAGCTGTTTGGCGACATTAGGGAGCCTCTTGTTGATCTTCGAGTCCAGCGTCAGTACGCCATTGACGTGATTATGAGTGCCACAAAGAATGGCAGCACGGGAAGGGGTGCAGATGCTGTTGGTGACATAGCAATGGTCAAATCGCATGCCCTCATTTGCAATACGGTCAAGATTGGGAGTTTTGCTGATTCCAGCGCCGTAGCATGAGATGGCTTTGGCGGCATGGTCATCAGCCATGATGAAGACGATGTTGGGGGGTTGAGAAGGCATATTTCAAGTATGAAGCAGCAGTAAGGTAATGTGCAAAGAGAAGAACGGAACAGAGCTGGAGGAGTTCAAGGAGATGGCGCTTTGCAAATACATTTTCATCGTACTGAGTCCCCTCCCGATTATCGGACTGCTGGTCAGAAATACTTGCACATTTATCAGCCACGAGAAAGTGGTCTAATTATTGGCAGCCATATTCTCCATTCACAAGTAGAGAGTTTAGATGAGGTGTCGGCCTGTGCGCTTTATGATTTGATAGCGCATTGAAGTAGTATCCGAATCTCAGTTTGAGTGTTGAGGCAGTGGTTATACAAACCATTATCCCGACATGATCTGGGGATTCGTGTAAGTATGTATCTATTTATTATGATTGGGAAGCAAATAGAAGTGGCTCAGTACTAATGAAGAGAAGCTGTGTGCTATTATTATTCTAACTTAAAATCATGAAATATCGTCCCGATTGCTTACATCGGCTGTACACTAATTTTACATAACAAACGCCCCTCATTATTCGAGGATTCACTAAGTGGTAAAATCCGATAACCTTCCTTCAAATTGTGGATCTTGGCAATGCCTGAAGCGATAGACATAGAACAGCCGTTCGACATGGTTTTGACTGACCAGTGCAGGAATGTGAGATGAGGGAAGTTCGTCTCCAACGTCATCTCCAAGTTCTCATCAAAAGCTACATCTGAGCCTTGCGCAGGCAAAGCCGCAGTCCGTGCTTTCTGGCTTAGTGTATCAGGTGCCAATAGCTTCAACTTGACATAGACCGGGCCGTTTCCTGTCGATTCCTTCAGGCCCCGCGCCATAAGAACATCAACTTGGACTCGTATCTGTGTTGGTTGCGGGGGAACTTTGAGTACATATCCGGAGCTTCCCTGAAACATTGCCTGATTCAATCTCATATAGAAGTCTTCGGTCTGACAGTTCAGGGCTGCCATTTGAACGCCATGTTTCCAGCACTGGAGGGGATCAAAGTTGGATGAATCGACGCGATTTGGATCTGGATAAACGCGAACAAGATGTTGTGTCCCTGCTAAATCGAGCGGGCGGCTTTCTTTTGTATGTTTCTTCAAGTTTCGCTCAGAGACGGAGTAGATGAAATTCCGATGCGTGTCAAACTCTGCACCTTTCGGTAGTCGTCTGCTCGCTCCATATATCGCAAGACTCTGTAACATATCGCCTGGCAGATCTTGGCAGTTGCCCTTCTCAATATCTTCCCGAGGCCCGTCCAAGTTGAGGTACTCGGGTGCTAGCGAATCTTGGCATGACTCCGTATTTTGAGCAACCTTGACCTTCAGCATAATCTTTCTACGAAGCTGATTAGGTGATGGCAGCTTCCGGGACGATGCATCAAGTGGCTCGACCACCAGACTTGATCTGAATATCTCGAGCATCGTACGAGCCATGACATCCCTCTGGGCAGGGCTGCAGTGTACTTCCAGCGATAGCCACAAAGGCAAGTCAGAAGCAAAGAAGGCATAATTGTTAATAGTTTCGATGACAGATCGAAAGCTGATAGACGTTGTTAAACTGTATCCGTGCTTGACGATCGGCTGCCCGTCTCGTCCATCCCAGCAGTCAACCTCCACAGATCGACAACCTTGTGAAAGCGTTGCGATATAGCCTTTGAGCTTCGAGCGAGCGGCGACTTGGCGGCCGCGGAGGTACGTGTTATGAGAAGATGAGATGAAGTATTCACTGATAGGACGATTGAGGTTATGGTGGAGCGGTTCGCGCCGGACAGCTGAATTTCCTTCCGAGAGTAGATTAGCGACTAGGTCATCTATTGAGATGTCTGAGATGGGTGCAATTTCGTCCTTGGAGCTTTTCGAATCAACGAGGGTGCTGGAAGAGTCGCTGAAGGTTGTTGGAGCCTTTTCAATGTCGGCTTTCTTATCTTCCCCTTTTACCTCTTGTAGAAACTCTGTTAACGCTTTCCGAGATATTGGACCAATTAAAGGATCATTCGCTTCGCGCTTCAATATCATCTCCAATAGAAGCTGATTAAAATCTGGTGAAGATTCTCTAGCATATCTGTTTGCATCACCATTCTTGATTGGGTCCGACTTTGGAAGCTCTTCAACGTCTGTTTGAGCGCGCTGGATAGGCCGAGGAGCTTCTGGGACAGGTGTTCCTCTTTCGGCGTCAGCGATTGTAACGTCCCTGCCGTACACCATAAGATGGCCCATGTCGAGAACGGCAGGTAGAAGGAAAATGCATGTGAGCACAATAGCATGCCCGCAAAGAATGATATAGGCTATAAGCATCCTGCCTGAATGACTAGCGACTCCGGGAACAAAGCCAATGTGAAGTGCGAACAAGGCCAGCCTCGAGACTGACAGAATGCCAGTAAGTGAGACGAAACAAGCGAATCTTGTCCAGAACGTCATTGACAGCAGCTGAACAAGCTCACATCCCAGTAGAACACCAAGCTGAACAGTGGTGTACGTTTGCAATCCACCAATAACGCTTCCTCGAAGGAACATCAAAGAGAACAGGACCAGAACATAGTAATGTCGCCCTGATTCTGGGTCTTTGTTCAACCGGCCGGTGCTCTGTATGACTAGCGATCCCATTTCGGAGTCCCTTGTCCAGCTCCACCAGAAGCCTGCTAATAGCAGAATTAAAATTATGATTGCCATGGCTGAGTTCCGGTATCCAAAAATCTGGTCGTCGAGAAATTGGTAGGTTGCCCATGCACTAATCGGTAACATGAAACAACTGAGGAAAAGCCTGACGACAGTCCAGTATCGGTCTTTAATTTGCGCTCCAAGGGTCGAGATAGTGAGTTTCGGCGTTGGATCGCCGGTGTTTAGCCTGAAGCTGATATACGATGATAAGTAAAGAAAGAAGAAGATAATGAGTGACAGGACGAAGGTATTCATCCAGCTTTGAGACTTCACTGGCGACCCGGTCATTTGCGTTAAGAGCTCCAAGCCTGGAGCACCAGTGATCGTTCCATTATGTTCATAAATGCCGTCGTTTACACCGGCTCGTGGATAAGGTGAGGAGGCTTCTACCAGGCCAGCCGGCAGCATCAGAGTAGACCAGCTACAGAGTCCGACAAGAGGTTGGAAGAAGCCAGGGTATCGAAGGCTGAGAGCGCCTGAAAAGAAGATGAACTGGATATAAGCTAAAAGATCGATGGTACGTGCAATACGGCGGTTCTTCGAGGTTAAAGATTTGATGGTTTGTTGGGCCGGCCAACATGCTGCGAAACAGGTCAAGGCGAAAGTGGCGATGGGGAGCCAGAAACTGAGAAGGCGGATGGGTTCCGGAGCGGCGGGAGTTAAGATTGCTCGGATGCAGGATAGTGTTTCGTTGTCTTTCGATGTCATCTCCAAGGTTGTTCGAAAGGTATCGAGGAGAGCTGATCGTCTGAATGAAGATGCGATGGTGAAATGAGCTCTCGGGCCGAGCCACTCAGAAGTGTAGCAGGACATGTTGACGATCTCTCCTGACACTTCCTTGGTGTCGCTCCCATAGTCAATAACCGTAAATCTTGGTATAGCATCTCCGACATCAATCTCGCAGGCATTCCGATCCGCCTGCCCAGCAATAACATCAAACCGCCACTCAAATCCCCCTCTCCCTTCTTGAACCTCCGCGCGAAAACTCTCCGGAATGAGCGACTTATTGGTGACTGCATCATTGCAGTCCTGAAACTGCACATATGCAGCCTGACAGCTTGCTGCCAAGAGCGTGAAAGGAGTGACTCTTGACAGCTTCATTGCTATCTCGATTCAGCCATGGCGGATCTTGTTTTCTGCATGCTGGCTTTTCTCTTTCTCCCCGAACACTAATGACTAATCTCGTGGGGGCTATTAATAGGTGAAACGGCCAAGACGTGCCTAGTGGTGTTTATTGTAGGGCGGACATACGAGATGATCCACTTCGGAACATGCCATTGCTATCTTGACCGATGTTTGGATGGTAATGTAGCCTCAGAAATATCTAAATTGGTATCTTAGACCCCGACAAGAGTATATACGGTCGCATCAAGACTTTTTGTTGGTCAAGTGCCGCATGCCTCCCAGCTCAAAAGCCGAATCCGAGGATGCGGAACCGAGGCTGTCAGGGGTATCCTTACAGTGAACCGAGCCATACCAGAATCGAGCAAGCGGGACTGTCATTGAGCTTTTCATGATGTCATTACCCTATAGTCCGTCAGAATTTAAACATAATCAAGAAAAACACCGAGCATATTCAGCTTGTCTTATAGATGAGAGAATAGTGATTCTGCTGTATAACTGTATAACTACTTGCTGGCCATAAGATTAAATTTCAGGCTGCTAACGCAGATGATAAGAACTCGATTAAATAGTAATTCTGTCTTTCGTCATGTCAGAGCACCAATCATCACAGATAACAATAAAATATGCTGACACCCTCA
>NJCR01000088.1:0-12702 GCA_002234235.1 Fusarium hostae
ATTTACAGCCGGTATCAGGAAATAACCAAATTCGGAAGAGCAGGTACGGCTGCAAAGTATGTAATGTAGCGATTTGTAACAATGAAAACTGCTGGTACTTCTATCACACGCTATTTTAGGTGTGGGTGGAGGTACCGATTGTTGCGCTAATTTTGATTCGCTCTAGACCCCTGTCGTGACCGCCTTGGAGTCTTGCACCGCTCAAAGAGATAGAAATCAGATCGGATGGTCGGCCGATTTGCTTAGGTTAGTAGTAGTTAGAGCCTACAAAGAGCTCTTCTGTGCACTGCAAAGGAGGACAAGAAAGCCGAAAAAAGGAGATCTGATTATAAATCTCGGAACAGAAAGAACACCTTGGTACCTACCTATAATGGTTATGAGTTGATATTTCCTCGTGCAACAATGAAATAAAGCAGGCACGATCCACACTATTCTCGTCCCTTCCGTAGAACACTAACTTCTTCTCGGCCTTTTCGGTTGACATGAACTTTTGTAACCCACTTGAGGGTCCACAAACTTTCAAGCTTCAAATGAAACCCAATTGCACTTCCTAACAAGCTACACAACAACCGAATGGGAAGCGTTCTCCTCGGCGAAAAGGGCGTAGAATACCTACCGAGATAACAATGCCCACCGAAAGGCGCGATACAACTGCCCATGCCCCAACTGGCAATGCTCAGCCACCTGTCAATAGACGGAGAACCAGTATGTTTATGATATTCCGTTCAGGATATTACTGATTATCTTGTGTTTCCACCTTCCACTGATACATAGCAATAGATGGAAGAGCTTGTATAACTTGCCACCAACGCAAAGTCCGCTGTGATATCCTTGAGAAGGCAGCCCCTGCTCTCACTGCCAGATCCAAAACAAGCCCAATTGCACAATATACGAGAAGAAAAAGACAAGATCATCTCGTGTATTTAATTCTCGCCCCAGCCCCGTCCCCCTCCAGCCCCGTCATTCTTCTCAACAAACTCAGCGTCATCACCGTCACCACCACCACCATCATCATCAACATCAACAACAACAGCAGCAGCAACCGCAATGCCTCACAGCTCCTGCAACACCCAGAGCAACAACAACCCTCTGGCCAGAAGCGACCATAGATCCAATTGCGCGGCCAAGTTCCAGCACTGGGCATTATCAACATGACTCTCCCTCAACGATGCAAGACTCTGCCGAGAACGAGGAAACTTACGAGACTCGCAATCTAGCTGACTTTATTGGTCAAGACCTACCAAAAGCCGGCGAGATCTCACGTTCCGAACGCCTCTATTTTATCGGCACAGAGTTCTCAAACCTTAACTATCTCGTGCGTCACCGAGCTCTACGAAGGGATCAAAAGGACGTGTTGCACTTTGGGACGCGTAGACTTGCGAGAAAGGTTCCTTCAGTCCCAGAAGAAGCTCTAAAGTTACCGCCTAAAGCTTTGGCTGATGAGCTTGTCACAGCATATTTCGTCCACGTCAATCGAGGGTTTCCAATCGTCGATGAGGATGAATTCATGACGAGCTACAATGGCTCCGACGTTCCGAAACTGGTGTCCTTGCCATTGTTGAACGCCATATTCCTCGTCGGCGCCCATGTACTCTCCTCGACCCGAGAAGACTGCAGGGCTAGCACATATACCTTCTTCCGTAGAGCCAAGATGCTCTTTGACTATCGCTTGGAACAGCACCGCGAGACGTACCTTCAAGTTGCTCTCCTATTGACATGGCAGTGTGACAACCTCGAAGATATCGTTGATAACTCATGGCATTGGATCGGGATCGGGGCCCGCACTGCCTTTGGAATGGGCATGCATCGGGACGCCCGTTCCAGTACCCTAAACACCATAGACAAACGCCAATGGGTTCGGCTCTGGTGGTGTCTATTTCAGTTTGACGTCATGGTCTCGGCTTCGTTTGGTCGACCGCAAGCAATGTGAGTGCGAAAACTCTCATACACATCCCCGCCTAACATGTTAAAGAAACCTCGAAGAGTCGGACACCCCGATGCTTGACGAACGTCATTTTCAGGGCATCCTTCATGGCAACCCAACTTTCGCCATCGAGCACACAAAACTTTGCATTATCTTCTCCAAGGCTATGAGACGACGTGTAGCCTTACGAGCCACAGAAGCCGATCGAGCAGCGGCAACCAAAGAAGCTGATGAAGAACTTGCCGAGTTTATAACTCAACTGCCGCAAAGCCTCCAACTCTCGCATTCCAACCCAGACACCTGGCAAGCAACTCTTCACCTCTCGTACCATAACTTTCTCATCCTTCTCCACCGAACTCCGCCTCATCAAGATCCGAGCCGGTTTTCACCTCACTCTGCCACGGATCTCAGCATCTGTAGCGATGCTGTCGTAGCGATAACCTCTATTTTCGAATCCCTCCGCACAAGGAATACGTTATGCAATTTATGGTTACCTTCCGTCCACGTTCTTTTCACCAGCCTGCTGCACGTTGCCAGCGAGCTCAACTCCTCCAATCCTCTCGTCGCTGTAAAGTCATCCCGTATGTTTGACTCTCTTATCCACACACTCCGAGATATATCACAGTATTGGATATATGCCAAGAGTCTTCTGCGACTCTTTGAGGAGCGGGCTATGTGGAAAAAGAGACAGAAAAGGCATAAACTAGGGTCATCTGAAGAACGACCCTCTCAGGAGAGTCAAGAGAGTGCTCGTGCTGGCGCTTCCGAGTTTTCTCTACGGCCTCATCCTCTTGATGTCCCCAGTGTAATAGGCGATGCTCCAACAACTCTTCAGTCACCTTCTGCCCCAGTACCTGGACCAGCATACGGCTTCAATTTCGACTTTGGTGTCCAACAGGGGCTTCCATATGGTGAAGGCTTTTCGAACAGCCTTGATCTAGCCGGAAATGGGAGCGAGGCCATGAACCTGCTCCCTGTACCTTCGGTATTGGAGTTTCTACTGGCTGGCGTTGATAATCAGTATGACTTCTAATCGGACGGTTATCAACCAAACAATTGTGTCTCTTTGTTGCAGTATGAACACTCTAACACAGCAGGGGCTGGAAACTGAGACACGACCTATCCTCCATCACTTCGAATATGTCAACTACAAACCATATAAGACATCTTATAAAGCTATGTAAAATCAACATTTAGATCATGATACCCAATCATTCATTCACCAAAGACATGCTTTGTACACTAACAGTCCTCACGTGCTGCCAATTTGTTCATCCTGAACTTTGTATCCCGGCTAGTTGTGAATGCCATATACTGTCTCGACTGCACGCCTGATCTTGGTCGTCCAGCCTCTCACACGGACTAACGCCACATAGACTCCAATGAAAGTCTTCCAGAGGATCCATGACGGTTCTAGAATTGCAGAATCGGTCGACCAACAGGTCCCATATTGCGCCCTAGGGCCGAGCAAACAGGGGTCGTCAGGGAGACGCGGAAATTCTGAGCAATCATCTTTCACCGTTTTGTCTCTCGGGATTTAGTCTTGGTAATGCTAACTGCAACCGTTTCTTCGAGTCAATTTCCGCACGTAAGTCGATTCATCAATATCTATTAATTACCATACTGAACATGCAATATACTGTCGACATGGCGGTCTGCACGTTTCTTCTCTACGCAGACTCACCAGGCCTAGGCTCTATACCAGCCAAGCAAGGCCTGTCGCCTCCATTAGCCTTTCAGACGCGACCATAAAGAATATTTTTGGCTTCGAAGTACTTCGTCGTTGAATAATATATCTCATCTCATGTGACAGCTTGTGTGCAATCATAGCCTCGCAGCCATACTCAACACCAACACCACGTCCATCATCCCATGCCGTATACCATATACCCAACCCAAGACAACCAAGTAAACCCTTTCCCACGTCCCCACCGCCCTCTTTGATTTTGATACATTGCTTTCGTCACCGTCCCAACCTTGCCTTACGCCAACGCCAGTAGCCCAGTACGTTTCTCCGTTCCTTTGGATATGCATTCTGACTCAGGATGCTTACTTGGTCCCCCGTTCCTCGGACTTCTGAGCAGACGCACCATCCATCCGTCCACACATAGATATTGTACACGTATATACTGCAATCATTAGAGCAACTTAGACCAACACCTACCCCCAAAACGAAACTTATAGAACACACAATATTCAGCCAGAACCACCTCAACTCGTCCGACGCGCTGGGTTGCCTCTCCAGTTTCATGAGCACGCCATGGTAGTCCCATTTGACCACGCCTCTCTTTTCGCTCCTGGCTGATGAGTGCTGTAATACCTCATCCAGTCATGTCTGCAGTAGACGGAGAATTCGTGCCTTTGTGTCTTCTGAAAAAGGGAAGATCCTTTATCCTGAATCTGCTTGTTTTCTTCCGTAGCGACTTGCCCTCAGCTCTGCCAATACTTCCACCTGTCGTGCTCGCATCGGATCTTGTTTCGTCATCGATAGGTGAACCATCCTGGCGAAGTGTTCCTGAGCTGTCTTTTAAACTTGCAGAGTCGACATTGATCTTGGGAATTCCAACGGCATGTTCAGTCGAATCTCCGCTCACGATACTCGTACCACGTGTACTTGGTGACATCGGCATCTTGCCCGTTGTAGCGCTCGTCGCTTGTGAAGCCCAATCTCCCGAGCAAGCCCCAGAAACACTTCCATCTGTCGTCTCGCTTGATCGTTGCTTCGCTGAATCCCTTCTCGTTTGCGTCTGAAACGGATCACTGTTGGCCAATTCTCTGACCGCATCAAATGTTGAAGCCGATCCGTTAGATCCCCTGTGCTCCCCAGCTGCACCATTTGCAGCTGATGGCCCCATTGTCCTCTGACTATCGGCCGGCGATAGGTCATCCCTTTCCGGGCGTGGCATGGGTAGTTCACCATTCCCAACGGGGGTCGTGTCCGATCCGCGATCCAATGCCTCAAACAAGGGTGTCATGTCTCTCTTCTCCTCCTTCTCCTCCTGTGGTACAGCAAAGCTCATGGTCCTTGGAGAAAACGTACCCTCCTTCAGAAGACGTCTCCTGATTTGGTCATCTAGGGGTTGCTTTTCTTTCTCTTGTTGAAGCTTAAGCTCGAAGAGACTCTTATTCATCTCAAGCTCGTCGACAGTGTACTGCATAGCGGGCATAATGTCGGCGACGCCTTGAAATAGAGGGGTGGCAAAAAGATTCATAAAGCCGAGTTGGCCTTTAGCCAGTGAAGTCATGTCTTGCTTGGGCGGTGTCATAAGTGATGAAGGGATGCTCAGCTCACTCTCCATTGAAGCTTGCCGAGAGAACTCTTCTGACAGAATGTAAGTCCACTTCAAAGCTATTTCATGGTTTCGTGCCTAGATTTGCGTTGTTAGCTGGTGACTCCACGATGTCATTAATGCGGGGGGAGGCATACCACGTTGCTAATATCGGCACATTTGATGAGTAAAGAACAAGCGAGAGACTTGTTCTCTTCAATTTGCCGGCCGTTCCAGCCGTCGGCGCTATTGTTAGCTTGAAGTCGTTCTTGAACATCTCCGAGCTTCTTCATGTAGTCGAAATGCAGACCCATATCCGTAGCCAAGATGGAGCTGATCATTAGGTTACGCATCTTCGTGTCTTCGAAGGCGGAGGGCCAGTATCGTCGAAGAATTTGCGAGTAAGCGGCGCAATGGAACGATTCCAAAACGGATCGATCATTGTACAACTGTGCTAGGGGAGCATTGAGTGTCACAAGAAAACCGTTGTTCACGCCTGGGTGTCCAACGTCATGCCCAATAGCAGTGATGAGGAGCGTCAACGCTTCAAAGGGAGTGATGAGAGAAGCCATGGGCGACTTCTCCGGCATGGGGCGGGATTCGGTACCCGAAGGATAGGGCGACAGAGCACCGATATGTACCAGGAAATTGAAGGTAGCTTGCAGTACATCCACAACATGACGGAAATTGTGGTAAGGCACAAAGCTATTGTATGCAGCACGGCAAGCAACAAGGAAGCTGATTAGTTGATCTGAAGCTGAGTCAGTATGCGGCCAACCGACACCAATCCAAAACAGTACAACGTACCTGCATGTATCCGCCATCGCTCAAGTTCGGGCATAGCCAAGGCATGTCTGAACATGTCCATTGCAGCCACCAACAACTCATCGTCAGTGAATGAGTGAGCGCAGAAGCGCCAACTTCCTATTGCCTCAGCAATGGCAGATTGCCGTTCCGAAGAAACAGCCACATGGGCATTGTTGATTTGGTCGTCACTGGTGCCTAAACGGCATATCCCTTTCATCAGACCGGACACCATGGCTTCACGAAGATATGCGAAGGGTTTCTCTTCGTTGACTCCCACCCACGATCGTTTTCGACCTTGCCTAATTTCCAGCAGGGTTGATTGTTCCTTGGCGGCATCTCTGTGAGCCCGATAGGCGCAGATTTCCAGACTTGTAATGCATTTGGTGCTCATTGGACAAATGATGACGTCGACTGCCCCTAGATCTAGGCACCTCCTTATGAGTTGACGATTTGTGTCAAGCGATCCCAATGGCAAAGGCTTCTGTTCAGCTGTGCCGTCGGTCATCTGTCCGTTGGTTGTGGGATGACCTGCCTCGGAATTGCTTATCACCGGAATCGGTACGACCAGTTTAGACATACCGCGCAAGTGCGCTTCGGTGATGATCTTTTGCAGCAATCCCAGGCTGTATAGGGCTTCGTCGGGAGTGTGGATATCGACATTTTCGTTGGAAGAACTGCATGAAGGAGAAGGCGAGGATGCCCTTCTCCGCGCTTCAGGTACTGGGTCATCATTAGGCGTATCAAGGAGAACCAGGGTTGGCTTCAGATCGAGCATAGAGCCCTCCTGTAATTCAAATAATTTTGTTAAGCAGGCACCTCCAGATGCGCAAACGTGAACTGAACCATATGTTAGTGAGTGGAGAAATGACTCATGGCGACATCATAAACGAAAGAACGAACCATCTCCGAAGGCATCTAGTAGAGGTTGCACGACGTGGCGAGCCTCATCCGTTGCCCAATCGGATGTGCTGTCACCAGAAGTGCTGTGAATCAATCCATCTTCGCTGACATTGCGATTGACGTAAATAACGTGACAAGCGGCGCGGTCCATGGTGCTCATGGAGAGCTACCAGTCTCGCGACTGGAGCACCGTAGCCCTTCGGGCAGTTGAGTATTTGTGCCAAGATAAGGCGATTTTACCAGAACCAAATAGCCTCACGAAATGCCGGAGACCAAATTATCTCAAAGACCGAGCCGAGCGAGTTTCAAACGTTGGATGAGAGCAGGGTAGGATTGAATTTCGAGGGTCGTGATTGAATACGCAATTATCGCGAAGTAGCCCCAAGACAATTGACTCAATAGCTACACGACATCCGGATTGGTGGCGAGCAATGGGGGTTCGAATTGAGCAATAGAAGCCCGGGATGTGGATTCGTCTCGAGGAGTTCGTATGCGATGGGTTGCCGAGTTGAGTTGATTCAATAAACCTAGTTCGGTGGTACAGACGATTGGTGTTTTCGGTTGGGAGGGTCGGACAGGCTGTCAGACTGGCGTCGCGGCGGGCGGGAGCAGTCGGTTGGCGACAGGGTTCGTACAATTAGAAAATTCAGTCGAGGCTGAGAGACGAGGGGCGGATATTAGCTGGTAAGCAGGAGGAGGATGTCGCGAAAGATGTGATAAATGCGGCGATGCGAAAAGACAAGAGGGATTTGAAAAATGATGGCGCAGGAGGGAGAAGCGTGATGGATTGTAAACGGAGGGGACAAGAGGACTCGGAATCAGGACTCGGATTGGGCTAAGATGGAAAGAGCCACCAAGGAATAGGAAGGGCCAGGGGATGAAAAGAAGAAGGAAAAGAGGCAAGGAAGGATGTCGGATTGGGTTGGATTCACAGGTAGTGAGGAGGAAGGTACGGACGGACGAACCGCAGTACAGTACAGAACAGAACAACCAACACTACAAGCAGAACCAGAATAGAGAACGCGTGCGCTGGAATAATGGATGGTGTCAGAGCAATGAGTGAAGGTATCAGCCCAGGCTTTAGCTTACCTGTCTTGGTTCAAGGTACGAGCTGCCGACTGTATGTACAGCAGTATGAGACCTGCTTAGCGGCACGCAGAAGGTGTCTGACCCTGGTCGGAGAATGGAAGGACTAGGGAAGGATAAGGGAAGACCCAAAGACAGGGCAAGGGCACCGACAGTCGCGGTAACCGGGTCCGGGGGAGGAAGGAGAAGATCTGCGAGCGTGGCTGCAAGCGGAGGAGGAGCGATTGCAGTGTACGGTAGCGCAAGTGTGAGTGCAGGTCCGGCAGGGCAGCACAGCACAGACGGGATGATAGTGCGATGTAACAACCAGAGTAAATACTTTGGCTAGAAGTTGGAAAGGATGAGGCGACAGAGATATTCACTGCCAATTGTTGTCCTGGCAGAGGCGATCGAAGTGAGGGAAAGACCAGATGAAAGGCAGAGAAAAAATGAATGTCCGAATTGAAGCCTGGACTTGACTAGGTTGAATTGAACCGAAATGTGACGCAACAGAGTTCTAACCTCTCGAGCCCATCGGCCGGTACCTTTTGGACTCACCTCACAGGTGGAGCGGGAGAACAAAGACAAGGCAAGGCGAAGCCAAGAACCAGAAGACAACCTTAACAAGCAGAAACAGAGGCGGGAACCAAGCCTGGCGCCGGCAGTCGAATTACTCGAATAGATTGACAACCGCCTTAGTGGAACGATTTGCCGAGAAGAAGTACGAAAGACGTGGAGAAGAAGGGGTTCAAACGGCGAGTCAGAAGGGACCAGATCGAGGGCCAAGTTCAAGAGTCGAATTGGTTCAAGTGAGACGGATTCAGTCCAGAGGCGTCGGGGTAGGGTCACTGTGTTCTGAGAGGAACTGGAGGGATAAGAGAATGTGAATGTGAGGGGAGGTCTCAGAGCCAGGGGGGCCAAGGAGTTAAAAAATGATCTTTTTACCCAAACATCACTTTTTAGACCCTGGCCATGAATCTTTTTAGGGGACTTTATAGGGCTGCTACGGGATATATAGCGCTGCTCAAGAACAATAGAATTTGTTTATAAGGTAGATAGTGAGAAAAAAGAAAAGAAAACCATATGCGAACAAAGGAGTGTGGAAATGAGTGCTCTGTTTGAAACACGAATAGGGGAATCAAGACTGTTCTTGCTTATGAAAAGCGCAGAAATTGAAACTCGTAATGATGGAGTAAGGTACAATTAAGCTTGATGACGCAGCTCCCGCAATATGTAATAGATTCTGGTAGAGTGGTAGAGGGAATATGCAGCACGATTTGGCCTCCGTTTAATTTGAACACAAGCTAGACAAGTTGTACCTTAAGAGAATGCTTCATTCAAGGATAACACGTAATATGGCCAAATCTGATGAATTGCTTCTAACGCAAGCGATCAAACATGCAGCAATAAAGAGTACCTTCCCTACTTGCGAAGGAGGCCTAGGAGGCATCAGAGTTTGCGGAAGTGCCGTCTGGGCTGGCGGAGAGGGCGCAGACTTAGGTTCCGCGTTGTGCGGATTTTGAGGCCTTGATTTTAGTGATTTACAGTGGCGAGTGACTGGTCAGCAGAGGCGACACGACAGCATCGTCAAGTGTATCTAGGTCAGACATGACGCCCATTATAGGCCGTTGTAGGGTTACTGTGCTCTGCTGTGCCGCCTGCATCAGGGTTCGAAGTGGTCCATCGTGAGTGAGGTTGGGGGATGTTCTTGGATGTAGTCGGGGATCGTCGCTACCTTACCTTACAGGCTTACAGGCAGGGGAGGTGCCTCAACGTGCTTGCAACGCGACGCGAGGCACCAAGGCCAGAGCCTAGAGAGGCTAAAGATTGAGGGTAGAACCCATCTCGTGCTCCACACACTTGGCCAGGATCACGGCCCCCTTGTCCTTATAATAGCCAATTACGTCGTGTCTGCAGCATCAGCCAACAGGGTTGACGACTGAGGGTCCAAGCGGCTTGCTTTGAATTCTTCTGGCCGTCTTCGAGAATCTAGAATGGGGTCGCCTGCCCCATAATTACTTGACAGGGATGCGCAGTGGGCTGCAGCGCAAAGGGGAACCACCTAAGAATCATTCTCGAAGGAAGTACAGTTTGGATACAGTGTGTTCGACATAGCACATGTGCTATTGTTCTTGTCAACCCTGACACTTGGTGATTAGTTGAGGTGAGCTTCGTATGACGGTGGGTAACTAACGACAGAGGCGCCAGTGTGAAAAGGTAAGGCAGCTCATTATTTAGCTAAGTGAGATACAATGTCATGGATTTCCAACAATAGCCCAGCGATTCGTATTTCGTCATGCTGAGTCTGTCGTGTCCCATCCAATAAAAGCTCTTGGTTTGGTTCACCAAGCTGGAGAATGGAAGGAACTCTTGACGTGAGAACCACAAGATCCCCGCACGGTCAGGTTCCTAGGCTCCATGACCATAGGCAAACTCCACTACGATCTCAGCATACAAGAATGCCCAGTCCAGTAGGTATGATTGACTCGAAGTGCAGTTCCAGAAGGCAAGGGGAGAAGGTACTTACCCAGTCAGGTAGGTACTATGTTAGGTAGGTAGGTAAGGTGGGTATGCACCGGGTGTGATTCCGTGCAGGTAAAGTGCAGGTGCTGTTCGCCCAGAACCCAATCCAACCCAACTCTACCTTACCTTACCTACCATTCGTGAATTGAGTGGCTGACTCTCTACATCTTTTGCGGTTCTGGATCGAATTGGATACAATCAATGGATCGATTCTACTAGGATCACCTACATTCACAGCATCAACCAGTCAACTTCACATTCGAGTTGACTTACTGTCACTTTTGGTTGACATTATCAATTATATTTGGCCATACAAACGAACGAACCAATATGACGTGATTTGACGGACCAGATCTGAGATCCAGATCTCGTCACCAAAGCCTCTTGACTTTCTGAGACCCTATCGACTCTCATCAGCAACGCCAACCTGCGCCTTCATTCTTCACAACTCTTCTTGTCTTGCTCGTTCATTCCTCTCCATTGCCCCATTCCATCACCTGTCGCTTTCGCCATAAGCCACAGGCTCGCTGCCCCGCACCACACCGGCTCCAAACTCTCCCCGCCTCTAAGTGAAGCTACTGAGAGACGAGGTACGCAACAACTACGCTTTAGGTATAGGATGGCTGTCAACAGTTACCCAAGCCATCGCGGTGCCATACGTAGAATGGAGCCATCTTCGGTTTGTTCCTGGACTCAGGAGAACGTCCAACAATGCCTACCGACACTCAAATTCTCCGGTTCGCTTCAATGGATGATATGAAACCATATATTGATGCCGCAAAAATTCCCTTCATCTACGCACACATACTTCAACAGAGGGTTTCCTCAGTTGTCTCGAAAGAAGCAAAGTCCTTCAGGGCACTGGTATACTGCGCTGGCCATTTATCGCTCCAGCTGGCTGCCAGGTAACCTGCAGTCCGCGGCCTCCATTTCCTTTGTACGATACCCATGCTGTCTATCAAGCCTTTCCATGCCGGCCATGGACCACAAGGGCAGCCACATGAACTCCTCATGCGATCTGGTTGCTGGCTAAGATAGCTTTGGATCTGTCAAAGCCATCCCGCACATGACGCATCTCAAAGGCTCGATTTGATGCTATTACAAAGACTCCACTTCGAGCCTCAAAGATGAGGAAGAATCCCTTCCATCTCCACCCCAGAATCCCCGAACCGAGGCAAGAACCCACGCCTGCTGGGCCCGCGGCCTGCTTCTTAGACTGTGAGGGCACCCCACAGAGTCACCGAGACGGCGAGAAGTGCCCTTGCTTTTGTGGGATCTTGCTCCTTCTTCGGCCATAGCCTGATTCAAGTATCGACTCTCGACACGTTTCTTACTTGTTCCTGGCTGCTCTTTAATGACGCCCTGGACCCGTTTTCGGTTCGAATTTTTTTTCTCTTCAGCTGAAGAATGACTTGTGCTCTATTGTTTGCCCCTGGTATTGCGGTCACCCATGGAGTCTCCGTAAGTCCGTGGTATCGGGTCTTTGGCGTCCTGTTCAGACTGACAACATAAACAATCTTGCGTTGTGTGTGAGGGGTCACTTATTTCTATTATCACAGAGGAGTCGGTCACGTACCGGATATGTTGGATGTTGCCATTCTGCGATACCCAAACTTCCAGTTCTCAACCTTGTTGGTGGGCTCATCATCACCTATCATATGTCTATATTCTATCAGGTCTTCGTATCGGCGCATGATGAGCTCTTCCCCAACATTATTTGATCACTGGTGCTTCGATATGTCTAAATTCATCTTCTAGAGGCTCAAATCTTTAACATGGTGGCTGGCTGAAGCGTGGGACTCCTCAAGCCTGTCAACCTGAACCCTGTCAACCGAATAGCCAAAATGCAACCATGAGGTGATTCCGATATGTCGATCGCGAATCAATTACCTACACCCATTTCGTCATTGTCTCAGCCATCAAGCCATTCGTTAATTGTCAATCCCCCAGGCGGCATAGTGATAACATGTCAAACGCCCTCAATCTAGCGGCCGCTCTGCTGGCTGTTAAATTCAGCCCGCTCAAGTGGAGTGTGGAGTGAGGAATAGCATCGACCATTTCCCAGTTGGTGGGTTGAGTGGTTATCGAGGACTTGCCCCGAACTTGGAGAGTAGGATTTGTCCCATACGCCGTATCACTGCCGCGACATAACTGCATCTAATCAGTTGCTTAAGTAAGCGCCAAGGCGTGTTGGGGATCTGTTACGTGCACCGG
>NJCR01000880.1:0-14439 GCA_002234235.1 Fusarium hostae
AGCTGAATCTGACCTACGCTATAGGTCACTACAGCGCATCAGGTCAATAATTTTAGGTCATTTTAAAGAGCTTAGATTGTAAGGAGGATTCTGGCTTCAGTTGAGGACTGAGACATAATAAATGGTTGGGTATTAGTTAATTGAATAGTTAGATGTAAGGTTGAGGGATTTTTGGCATACCCGCTTATCTGTTACACTCGCTTATCAAACACGTTATATTTAAATAGTAATATAAAAAGAAAGTTAAATTATTATTAATTAAAAGCTTATAGAGCTTTAAGTTTAAGTTAAAGCTTAATAAAAAGAAATTTTAAATCTTTAAAATATAATATAAATAATATAAATTAAGAAGTTTATAGTAATAATATAAAAGTTATAAATAGAGGATTAATTAAATAAAAAGGAAAAAGAATTAAAGATAGCTTAAAGTAAAGTCTATAAGGCTTAAGAGAAAGCTTATTAAGCTATAGCTACTTAATTCCTTATTGTAATAACTTTAATACTTATTATATTTAACCTTAATATTAAGGCATAAATAGCTAAAACTATAGAAATACTTTTACCTTCTGCTATATAATTTACGGCCTCTATTTAGCTTTTAAAATAAATCCTTAATTTTAATAAGTTTAAAGTAATTATATTAATTTATAATGCTTTTATAATATTATTATTAAAAAGCTAAGCTTAAATTAAAATTACTATTTAATCTTTATTAATTATATAGACTATATAAATAGCTAGTTAAATAATAATATCTATAAACTTATATAGCTATATATTTATTATAAAATTTACTATTTACTTAATTATATTAATATTTTAAATATTCTATAAAGTGCCTATAGAGACCTTAATATAGCCTAAACTATATAAAAAAAGCTAAATATCCTTTAATAAAGCAATAAAGTCTTTTTCTCCTTTTATATAAAGTTCTAAAGCCTAGCCCTAAAAGGCAATATAAAAGATAATGCCCTAGCCCCCTTCCTAAAGAAGGCTATCTTAAAGGAATTATTAAAAATGCTTCTCTATAACCTACTTACTGATTATAGTTATTATATCTTTATATTTTATTTTTAAGGACTAAATATCTATCTATAAGAATACTATAAAAGGACTTAACTTTATATCTCTAGGAAATTAATTACTATAGCTTATATTAAACCTATCTATATCTAGACTATATAATAGAAAAGGAAGTCTTCCTTACCTTAAAGAGGCCATAGCCCCCCAGAGAGAGCCTAGCCCTTAGGCAACCCTATAGACCTAAGTAATTAACGCCACTATCAGTGCCCTAGCTATTGCCAGGAAAACAACTAATGCTTCCATTATGGCTTATCTACTCACTATATCTACAACTGCCTTAAACTAAATACCTACTTAGCTAACTTTTAATATACCGCTATTATCTATAGTCTATATCACCTTAGCTATTAAGAGTCTCTTAAGTCCTTAACCTCTAGCTAATTTAACTTTTATAACTTATAAATCTATTAAGAAAATAAAATAAGCCTATTTTAAGTTAGCAATAAGCTCTTACCTCTTTAATATTTACATTAAAGATTAAATTATTTATTGCTACTATCTATAGAATCTCTATTAAAGATAAAAAGAATTAATATTTTAACTTAATAATTTTATTAATTAACTTATTATTAATTAGAAAAGACTTTATATCTTTTTATATTATAATTAATAATAAGGCAAAAGAGAAAGGATTTATTAATAAAAGCTAAATAAAGTCTTAAAACTTATAACTTTACTCTTTAAAGAGATTATTTAAGATAGAGGTTTTTAATAGCTAATTTACTAAAAGTAGGTAAATTATTTATTATATTTATATTAAACTTTAAATTATAAAGTATTTTTAAAAAAAAAGTATTATTTTATACTACTTAATTAGCTAGCTATCTTATAGTTTTAAGAATACCTTAATTAAAATAATATAACTCTTAAATAGGCTTTATAGTCTATATCTTTATTTTTAATAGCCTATATTGCTAAAAGTTCTATAATATATTAATTAAATCTATAAAAATTAAAGTCTTATAGACTATTCTAAAGGAATTTCTTTATTAATTAAAATAAAATATTCTTAAGAACTTAAAGAAAAAAGATATCCTCTTTATATCTCTAAAGGCTATTTAATTATATAGCTAAAGACTAAGCTATTATTTCTATATTATTATACTTAAATAAATTAACTAAGGACTATAAAATAAAACTAAAGACTTCTAGTTATCTAAAGAATTATAAGAATTTTAAGATATCTTCTTGCCAAGAAGCTACCCTTATATCAATCTAGAGATTATTATATTAAACTAATACCTAAAGGGAAGCTACCCTTTAGGCCACTATATAGAATATCTTATAAAGAGCTAAAAGCCCTATAAGAGTGGCTTAAGGAGAATCTATATAAAGGAATTATTTAACTTAACTCTTTATTTATTATATTGTCAGTACTTTTTATAAAGAAACCTAGCAGTAGACTTTAATTCTATATAGACTATAGAGCCTTAAATAATATTATAGTTAAGAACTACTATTTATTACCCTTAATTAAAGAGTCTTTAAATAATCTATTTAATATAAAGTACTTTTTCTATATAGATATTATATTTATTTTTAATAACCTTTAAATAAAGAAAGATAAAGAATATTTTATAGCTTTTTAAATATACTTTAAATTATATAAATCTTTAGTTATACCCTTTAAATTAATAAAAGCCTCTATAACCTTTTAATATTATATTAATAATACCTTAAGAGAATACTTAAATATATTTTATATAATTTATTTAAATAATATCTTAATATATAGTTAAACTTAAGAGAAATATATAAAGTACCTTAAGTTAATACTTTAAAAGCTTTAAGCTATAGAGCTTTATATTAATTCTATTAAATATAAATTCTTAATTAAGAAGTTAAAGTTCTTAGGCCTAATTATAGGCCAGAAAGGGATTAAAATAGACTCTTTAAAAGTTAAAATAGTTAAGAACTAAAAGATATTAATTTACTTAATAAATATATAAGTCTTTATTGGCTTTAAGAACTTCTATAGAAGGTTTATTTATAACTTCTTAAAGCTTATAGTACTTTTAAATAAATTAATAAAAAAGGATATACTCTTTATATAAAATAATACCTATAAGAAAGCTTTCCTAAAGCTAAAAAAAGCCTTTATAATAGCCTTAATTTTATGCCTATTTAATTAAACTAAAGATATAATCCTTAAGATTAATACCTTTAATTATATTTTAATAGAAGTGCTATTATAATATAATAATAAAGAAAGGCTATACTTAATAGCCTTCTTTTTAAAGAAATATATAGCCATTAAGTATAACTATAAAATATATAATAAGGAATTAATAATAATTATTTACTATTTTAAAAAATAAAAACTTAAATTAAAAAGTATATCTTTATTAATTAAAGTAATTATAGACTATAAGAACTTAAAGTACTTTATAATAATAAAGCTATTAAATTAAAAATAAGTTTATTAATTTAAGTTTTTATTTTATTTTAATTTTTAAATTAGCTATTAATTTAAAAAGTAAGAAATTAAGCTTAATGCTTTAACCAAGAGGTTAAAAGACCTACCTCAAAAGGGGGATAAGCACTTAATGCATTAAAGCCAGATAATCTTAAAGAAAGAGAATTAATAGCTTTTACCCTTAAAGGTTTAAAGGGCCTATATATACTAGCTATATCTATAAATACCTATAGCCTTAATAGAACTAAGTCCTGTTATAGACTTACTGAGAGATATTAACTACTTATTAAAAGAGGGTTATTAAACCAATAATAACCTATAGTTAATACTGCAGGCCATAAGAGAAGGCACTTAGTATTACCTAAAGATTGCTTTAGCTAAATATATTATTATATAAAGCTAATTACTTTATTGAGACTATATTTATATTCTAAACTATAACCTCCTAATGGCTATTTTATTAAAAGTTAATTATAAATACTTTATAGTAAGCTATTTAAGCTATATTTATATTTATAACTTACTTTTTTATAATTATTATTAACTTAAAATACTATTTTATATAGAATAATAAATTAAGAATTATTATATTTATTGAAAATTAAATTCTATTTAAAATATAAAATAAAGAGTCTTAAAACCCTTATTTATATTAAAGTAAGCTTAGTAATATTTATTAATAGACTTTATAACTTATTTACTATTTAATAAAGAAAATAATATTATCTTAATTATAGCTTATTAATTTATAAAGGTAAGATATATTATAGTCTATAAGGAAATCTAAAGATATTACTTAATATTATTTAAAGAAAGTATAAAAGCTATATAGCTTTTTATAAACTATAGTATTTAATTAAGGACTTTAATTTATAGCTAAATGTTAAAAAAGCTTAATTAATAGCTATTTATTAATGCCTTACTATTAACTGTATATTATCTTAAAATTAATAAATAAATTAAATGGCTAAATATTATATTAAAGCAATACTTAAAAGCCTATATATTATATCTATAAAATAACTAAAGCTAATAACTCTCTTTAGCTAAGTTTATAGTAAACTTATTAAAGTTTAAAACTATTAAAATATCTCTATTTTTTATAAACTATAGATTTAACCCTTAAATAGGCTTTAAGCTTATTATTATAATTAAAAAAATCTTTATTATAAGAGATATAAAATAGTTTATATAGATAATAAATAAAATATTAAAGTATTTATACTTTAAGAGTATAGCTATATAAGCCTATTATAAAGACTAAATAAATCATTATAAAATACTTATTAAATACTATTAAAAAGATAATTATATTTAGCTTAATACTTAAAATATTAAGACCTTAAGGCTATAAAAAACATTAAACTAAAAGAATATTAATCCTCTTAAGATTATAAAGATTATCTCTTTATATATCTATTAATTAAATCTATCTATAAGCATAAAGATATATTTAATATTTCATATAAATCTACTTAAACTTATTGCTATTAACCCCTTATTAAATTAAAACCTAGACTTACTGCTGCTTATTAAGATTAAAGAAGTAAAAGAGTAAAAAGTAAAAGATATCCTTAATTCCTATTAAGACTGCTATAGCTATAGAGGCTACTTTAAACTAAAGTATATAGTAAAATAGGCAGAATATATTAACTTAATTAAAGTCTTTACTAATTATATAAATAATACTGCTAAGGTTATAGCTAATTTCTATAGAAGGTATCTTAATAAGTTAGAACTATAGAAAAAGGCTTAATAAATAAGACTATAGAGTGCCTATCTCAATAGAGCTTAATGCTAAAGAGGAGGATATTGTTATAGCATAAGACTAAATTAGGTTACCTTAAACCGATAGGCCAAGTGGATCTCAGTTATATGGCGATATGTTATTGCAGAAAATCTTAACTGACTGCCAGATAGCTCCTGAATGTAGCTCCTTGAGCTATATCTTATTAATAGAGCCTGACCTGCTAGCAGTGCCTATCTGTAGCAATAGAACCTATCTGCCTAAAGCGTTCTCTGTTTACCTATATTCTCAAGTCTGACCTGTAATAGCTTTTAGTTAATTTAGGCTAAAAACATTATATCTTTTAAGGAATTTAAATCTATATAATTAATTAATTAAATTAAGCTATAATTAAAAATAGTTATTTTAATTAAGTTAAATTTCCCTCTTAATAAGAAGTTCTTTATAATAGCTTTAGCTATTATATATAATATATAGTAATTTTTACCTTTAACTTATTATAAGGCTAAACTGATTATATTAATAAAATAGTAATTAATTATATAATAGCCTTAATTAAGCTATAGGCTATTATATATAGGTATTATAATAATGGCTATAATTAATATTATTAATATATATAATTAATAAAGAAAAAGTTAAGGGTAACATACTTTATAATAGATAGATAAAGTGTAATATATTATAAAAGCTAACTAAAGAGTAGTCTTTTAGATAGGTTAAAGAAAGAAAGTTAACCTAACTGCTAGCTGCTAAAAAGTAAATCTCTAGCTAGTATTTATATTAATTAGTTAAGGCAATAATTACTTTATTGAGGCAAATAAACCTTATTTAATATTAACTTTTATTATAATGGCTTACTATAGAGGTCTCTTTATTTAAATTATTAATAAAAAAGATAAAAGGCTAGATAGCATCTTATAAGGTTAAAAATAAAGAGGAAAAAAGAAATTAAAAAAAAAGAGTTTAATATTTAAAGAAAACCTATAAATATTAGCAGATTAAGGCTAGCTTAATAAATTAATAATAAACTAAATAAAGTTATAAAATAATATAATAAAAAAATATAAATTAAAAATAAATATAATTAAATAATACTTAAGACCTTAAAGCTATATATAATATTAATAATAAAATGAAATAAAGAAAAGTTTAAAAATAATATTTTAAAGTATTAAAGATAGCTTTAAATATTAAAATAAATTAAAAAAAGATTACTATATATAAGAAATAATAAAAATTATAAATCTTAAAAAAGTAATTAAAGCTTAATACTTAAATACTTAATTTAAGTACTTATAATAAGCTTTAAAATACTACTTTAAGATCTTTCTTTACATTAAATAAAGTTAAAATAAAAAGGAAATTGAGAATAAAACTTATTTCGTATTAATCTTGTTTAAATAAATTTAATATAAAATTTAAAATAGAAGGGAAAAAGATAATAAAGTAATAATTAATTATATTATAAAAAGAGGCTTTAAGTTGATATTTTAAGTTTTATTTTCTAAAAATAAAAAGTAAACTTAATTATTAATCTATACTTTAAAATATTAAAATAATATATACTTTATAAAGAGAGTTATAAATATTTAAACTCTTTATTATATTAAATAGTATTCTTAAAAAAAGTACTTGAAAAGTATTAACTATTTAAAAGATAATTAAATCTATAGAAATAATAACTTAAATAAAATAAAGAAGTTTAAGAACTCTATAAAAGCCTATAAAATAAAAATAAAAACTTATTAAAGAAGTTAAATTAATTATTAGCTTTATAGTTATTAATCTTAAATAAAGTAATTACTTTCTTATTATTAAGTAGTAAATATTTATTATATAATATATTTATTTTAGATTTAAGAACTACTTTACATATCTTTAATAAAGTTAAGAAATTTAAAATACTAAAGAGTACTTTATAAAGAGAAGATATAATATTGAATTAAAATAGTTATTAATCCTTATATAAATTATATTAACTTAAATATTAATAAAAGTAAGAAAATAATAAGAATGTTATTAAATATATTAATAATTAAGCTTTATATAAATTAAAGTAAAACTATAATTAATTTATATTAAAATATATTCTTAAAATGGCTAAATAAGCTATCTTTACTATAAAGTATTTATATTATAACTTTTAAATTATAAAACAGCTTAATTAAGGTTAAGTAATAATATAATATTATTAATTAAAATATTTAAAATTATAAAGCTTAAAATATTTTATAAATTATATATTTAATATTAACAGTAAAGGGCTTATAATAATTAAATATAATATTTATAAATTAATAAAGTTAAAATATTAAAAGTACTATAAATATAAAACCCTAGTTTAAACTATTAACTTTTTATTAATTTCACTTTATTTATTTTTATATATAAAGTTAATTAATTATATACCTTATTATATATATTTAATTAATTAAGCTAATTATAACTTTAAGTTAATTTAACTCTTATTAATTAATTTATATACAACTTAATATTATTTCTTTAATTTTAACTTTAATTAAATTCTTAAACTCTTCCTTTACTTTATATTTATCTTAAAACTCTATATATAAACTCCTCTAGCTATACTGTTAAAGTTTAAGACTATAATTAGGCTAATTTATATAATTTTTATATATAATAAAAAGGATATAATATATTTATTTTGTCTTTATAATTATATTAATAAGCCACTCTTTATATTAGGCTAAGTTATTTATAAAAGCAGTAAAGAAAGCTGCCTTTTTTACCTCTAGAGGCTAATTATACCTTAAGGCTTTTTTTAGCTTCTTTAATTTAAATAGCTATTAGTTAATTTAAATTGAAGATATTATGCCTTTTAGATAACTTAAATCTATATAATTGATTAATTAAATTAAGCTATAATTAAAAATAACTATTTTAAGTAAATTAAATTTTTCTCTTAATAAGAGATTTATTTTAATAGCTTTAGCTATTATATATAACTTTTTGTAATCTTTATTTATAGATTACTTTAAGGTTAGTTTAATTATATTAATAAGATTATAGTTAATTATTTAATAGCCCTAATTAGGCTATAGGCTATTATATATAGTAAATATTATAATAATAGCTATAATTAATATTAATATATATAATTAATAAATATAAGAAAAGTTAAGTTAAGTAATATACTTAAGTGCAATAAATAAATTAAGTATTTTCTTTCTTTTTTTACTTTTAATCTTATAAAAGGCTATTTAGCTTTTTAGCTTTTTAATTAATAACTTAAAGAGTAAAACCTCTATAATAAGCTATTATAATAGAAGTTACTTTAGTTTAAACTATTAAATTTTTATTAATTTCACTTTATCTATTCTTATATACAAGGTTAATTAATTATATACCTCACTATATGCATTTAATTAACTAAGGTTAATTTAACTTTTGCTAATTAACTTATATAAAACTTAATATAATTCCTTTAATTTTAACTTTAGTAAAACTCTTATAGAATCTTGCCTTTACTTTATATTTATCTTAAAACTCTATATATAGACATTCTATTTTAAGTATACTTTTATCATTTAAGATTATAATTAAATTGATTTTTATATATAATAGAGAGAATATAATATACTTTTTCTGCCTCTATAATTACATTAATAAGCTACTCTTTATATTAAGCTAAATTCAGGCCTATAAAGGCAGCAAGGAAAGCTATCTCTTTTGCCTTTAAAGGCTAGTTTTATATTAAGGCTTCTTTTAACTTCTTTAATTTAAATAGCTTATAGCTAATTTAAGCTGAAAATATTATATCTTTTAAATAATTTAAATCTATATAATTAATTAATTAAATTAAGCTATAATTAAAAATAGCTATTTTAATTAAGTTAGATTTCTTTCTTAAAGCCATTGTAAAGCACTTTTTATTAATTATTATATATAATATATAATAATCTTTACCTTTAGTTTACTATAAAGCTAGACTGATTATATTAATAAGATAGTAGTTAATTATATAATACCCTTAATTAGGCTATAGGCTATTATATAGTATTATAATAATGGCTATAATTAATATCAGTAAGTATAATTAATAGAGGAAAAGTTAAGGGTAATATACTTAAGTATAATAAATAGATAAAGTGTAGTTATAAAGGCTAACTAAAGAGTAGTTTTTTAAGTAAGTTAAAAAAAGAAGATAAATTTAGCTATTAGCTACTAAGAGGTAATTAATATTTATATTACTTAATTAAGGTAATAATTGCTTTATTAAGGCAGATAAACGTTATTTAATATTAATTTTTATTATAATGGCTTACTATAGAGGTCTCTTTATTTAAATTATTAATAAAAAGGGTAAAAAGCTAAATAGCGTCTTATAAAATTAAAAGTAAAGAGAAAAAGAAATATATATATATAATTAATTATAATTTTATCTATATAATTAAATTAGCCTTAAAGTAAGCTATAAATAGAGATTGCTATAAGTTATATATAATAGCTAAAGCTATTAAAATAAACTTTTTATTAAGAAAGAAGTTTAACTTAATTAAAGTAGCCATCTTTAATTATAGCTTAACTTAATTAATTAATTATATAGATTTAAGCTACTTAAAAGGCATAATATCTTTAATTTAGCTTAATTAAGAGCTATTTAAATTAAAGAAGCTAAAAGAAGCCTTAAGGTAAAACTGGCCTCTAGAGATAATAGACGCAGCTTTCCTTACTGCCTTTATAGATAATTTAGCTTAATATAAAAAGTGGCTTATTAATGTAATTATAGAGGCAAAATAGGTATATTATATCCTCTCTATTATATATAAAAATCAGCCTAATTATAGTCTTAAACTATAAAAATATAGCTAAAATAGAGAATCTATATATAGAGTTAAATAAATATAGAGTAAAGATAGAATTTAGAAATTTTATTAAAGTTAAAATTAAAGGAATTATATTAAGTTTTATATAAATTAATTAGTAAAAGTTAAATTAACTTAAAGTTATAATTAGCATAATTAATTAAATGCATATAGTAGGGCAAATAACTAATAAATCTTATATATAAGAATAAATACAGTGAAATTAATAAAAATTTAATAGTTTAAATTAAGAATTATAATATTTATAATATTAGTTTTATTAATATCTTTAAAAGAATAAACTATATATATATTAATTATTATTAATAATAATTATATATATATTTTATTTCTTTTTTTTCTTTTTTTTTTACCTTTAATTTAATAAAAGACTATTTAGCCATTTGGCTTTTTTATTAATAACTTAAACATAAAGACCTCTATAGTAAGCTATTATAATAAAATTTAATATTAAATCAGGCTTATCTGCCTTAATAATAGTATAATAGCTATACTGCCTTAATGCTATAAAATAGTCTATAGCTATATAATTATACTTACTGTATAATTAACTATAATCTTAATTTAGCTATTAAGCCTGCTCTAAAGGCAGCTAATAATAATATTGGCATTAAGTTAAACTTAAGTTAGTCTAGTTATAACTAGTTTAGTCATTTTAACTAATTAATTACTAACTAGCTAATTAATTACTAACTATCAAATTTAGTAAAATATATTAATAACTTAAGTTATAACTAATAACTAATTAATTACTGACTAATTAGTTTAATTAAATCTATTAGTGACTTAAGTTATAACTTAAGTCTAACTAGTTAGTTAAATTAGTTAATTAAGAAAAACTCCTTTAAAAGCTAGTTATATATTTAGATTTCCTAAAAAGGAAGTTTTATATTTATATAATAATTATATATTAGAACGCCTATTTTATAGTATTTCGTTTAATAATATAGCTTTTATATAGCTATTATAATTAAAATAAGTAATTTTTAAAGTCTTAAAGAGCTTTAATTAAAGAATTTAAAAAACTCTATTTTTAAAAGTAATATAATAAAATAGGCTTTATAGTTAAAGTTATTTAAAAGTATTATATTATAGAGCTTTATTGAATAGTATACTATAGGTACTATTTATATTATAAATATAGCTATATAAGCTAGGAATCCTATTTTTAATATGCTTTATCTCGATATATAAAAGGAAAGAAGTATAAAAACTAATATATTTATATTATTAACATATATTAGTGAGCAAAATAGCTTTTATATTATATAATCGGTGTTGGCATTGAGTCAAATCAAATCAAATCAAATCAGATTTGATTTGATTTGTTACGTACCTTTGATTTGACTCATGAGTCAAGTAAAAAAAAACCCTGACTCGAGTCAAATCAAATCACTAAAATCTTGACTCGAGTCAAATTAAACCTTATTTAAGAAAATGCACTAAAAATAGAGATTTAAAATACTATATTACCTAAATAGGAAGCTTAACAATTACCTATAGATAATAGACTTTAAATACTATATAATAATATTTTATTTACTTTTTTATATTATATATAGCCTTTTATATAAAATAAAGTAATTTCTAAGAACTTATAGAGCTTTAATTAAAGACTTTAAATATGTTTATTCTTAAAAGCTCTATATAAGTCTGAGCTATATAGTTAAAATTATATAGAAATATTTATTATATTTAGCTTATATAATAATTTATTCTTAAGACTCTTTTAACTATTAATAGTACTAAATAGGCTTTAAAGTCTAATTTTTAAGTATTTTTATACTATAAATAGTAGACATAAAGTTATAAAAAGTAAAATATTATAGCTATTTAATATAGTTACTAAGCAATAAAAGTATTATAGTATAGAGTTTAGAAAGCTATATAATATACTACTCTATTTATAGTTTTAACTATATAGCTTAGACTTATATAAAGCTTTTAAGAATAAAGATACTTAAAGTCTCTAATTAAAGCTCTTTAAGTTCTTAGAAATTACTTTATTTTATATAAAAGGCTATATATAATATAAAAAAGTAAATAAAATACTAATATATAGTATTTAAAGTCTATTATCTATAGGTAATTGTTAAACTTCCTATTTAGGTAATATAGTATTTTAAATCTCTATTTTTAGTGCATTTTCGTAAATAAGGTTTGATTTGACTCATGACTCATGAGTCACAGCTTTATGACTCGAGTCAAGTTAAATCAAGGGCTTGATTTGACTTGCAAATCAAATCAAAATAAATCTTGACTCGAGTCAAATCAAAGACCAACTAAATCAAATCAAATCATGATTTGACTTATGAGTCACTGATTTGATGCCAACCCTGTATATAATTATATATATTATATAATATAGTATTTCTTATATAATCTAAATTATGTATCTTAATTTCATATATAGCTTTTAAAAGTACGCTTATTTAAAGTCTTTAATTACAGCTCTTTAGGATTTTAAAAATTATTTATTTTAATTCTAATAGCTATATAAAAGCTATATTATTTTGAAAAATACTATAAAATAGGGTTTCTAATATATAATTTATATGTAATTGTAAATTTTTCTTTTTAGGAAATATAAATATATAATTAGCTTTTTAAGTAGTTGTTCCTATTTAACTAGTTTAACTAACTAATTAGACTTAAGTTATAACAAGTTAATTTAGTTAAATATATTAATGATTTAAGTTATAATTAATAACTAATTAATTACTAACTAGTTAGTCTAGTTAAGATTTTTAGTAACTTAAGTTATAATTAATAATTAGTTAATCTAGTTAAAAAGTAAATTAATTAATTAATTTAATTAAAATAACTAATTAAGTATTAATTAAATGCTAATATTAATTAATAAAGAAGAATATATATAATATATATAATAATTATTATTATTATGAAGAACTTTTTATTAAGATATAAATTTAACTTTATTGAAATAGGAATTTTTAATTATAGCTTAAGTTAATTAATTTAAATTAAATTAATTATAATCTATTAAGTCTTATAGACTTAAAAAGGGCCTTAAGGGAAGGTTATTCTGTTTAATTAAATAAGATAGTATTCCTTATTGCTTTTATAAACTTTACTATATATAAAGACTGGCTTTTTAGTATATCTAGAAGGGCAGCTAATATTACTACAGAGTTACTCTTAAATTAATAAAGAAAGTCTATATATAGAGTTAAATAAATATAAAATAAAGGCAGAGTTTAAGAATTCTACTGAAGTTAAAATTAAAGAAACTATATTAAGTTTTATATAAATTAATTAAATAAATATAATAAGGCATATAATTACTTAACTTTATATATAAGTGTAAATAAAGTAAAATTAATAAAAAGTTAATAATTGAAATTAAAATAATATTTATATATATATATAGGGTAATTAAATTAATTAATAATTAATTAATTATTAATTAGACTATAGTTAGTATTTTTTAGTAATTAATGACTAATTAGTCTTAACTAACTAATTATTAGTTAGATTATAATTAGTATTTTCTTTTAATTAATAACTAATTAATCTTAATTAATTAGTTACTAGTTAGACTAATTAGTTACTATATAATATATATACTTTAGTTAATAAGCTAGTAAAATAAGCTATATAAGCTTTTTATATATAATAAAAATCTTATTATTTACTTTATTAGTAATATTATATATATATATATTTATAAGACTTTCCTAATTAAGAAAATAAGGTTATTAAATTAATAAAAAGTTAAGATTATAAGTTAGTAGAGTGACTAAATAGTCTAATTAGTAATTAGTTAGTTATTTAACTAATTGATTACTAATTGGACTATAGTCAGTATTCTTTAGTAATTAGTAACTAATTAGTCTTAACTAGTTAGTTATTAATTAGATTAATTAGTAACTTTATATATATATTTCTTTACTTTTAACTAGAGTTACTAATTAATTAAGTACTTAGTCTTTTTATATAACGTATTTGATAACCGAACCGGCCAGACAACTGAACCGGCTAGTATATTTTTCACCTTAAAACCTATTTTTTAGATAATTCTTAAAAATTCAAATTAAGCCTAAAATAGCCAAAATTTTAATAGCTTATAAAGAAGTCCTAAGATAAGCTTTAGTAATTTTTTTAGAATTTTAAAAAAACTCTATATAGCTATAAACTTTAAAGTCTATTTACACTGTGAAATGCACTGTATTTTAAGGTTTTCTATATAAAATAAAATAATTAAAATTCTTTTAAAAATACCTTATTATATAATAAGCTATATTATTATAAGAAATAATTTTATTTAATTTTTAATTAATTTATTTAAATATCAAAATGCTATAGGGTAAGCTATTTTTAGC
>NJCR01000884.1:5591-18545 GCA_002234235.1 Fusarium hostae
CTCGCTTATCAACCACGTTATCTCTTAAAAGCTAAGTAATATATATTAAGCTTATTATTATAAAGAAGTCTTATTAATAGCTAGTAAGCTAAGATTTATAAATATATTAATAAATATAATTTATATATTAAAGATAGTTATATAGCTTAATAAAATGTAAAAGTAATTTAAAGGTTAAATCTATAAAGATTGGTAATAATTTATAGTAATTTAATCTTAAAGTATTATAATTTAAGTAATTTAATAAAAGAGGATTATTATTAAAAGAAGTAATTCTAGTATAATTAATTAAAATTATAAGGGCTATATAATAGAGACATAGGGGTTATAATATCTAATATATATTACTTAATTATTAAGAAATATAATACTTTATACTGCTTAGTATTATGCCTTATATTATTTACTAATATAAACCTAATATGGACTAGTTTATTTATTAGAAATTATACATATTATACTTTATATAAGGCTAAAAATAAAAGGGAAAAAATAAGATTATAAGAGTTTAAAGACTTACTTTACTACTAATTAATAAAAGTCCCTTAAGTACATAAGGAGCTTTACTAGCCCCCTTTTTATACAAAATTAAGCCTTTTTTAACATTTTCTTATATAACCCTTTGCTATGCATGCCACAGTATGAGATGCAGATTGTATAATTACGAGATATTCAAAGGAGCGTTTTTCTCCTATTACGGGCTTTTATCGTGTTGGCTGTAATGACCATATGGACCCTGACTCAGCCCTGCAGGCTGCATCTGTTTCAAGGGTCATGCTGCCCACCACGAGTATCGCATGCATCTACGTTTCACACGATGTCACTAAATCCTGCATGGGGTATGGAATAGTTTATTTAGACGGTTTAATACCTACGAGAAAAATACATCTTTGTTTTCGTTATTTTTTTCAATGCTGAAATGTAAGCCTGTAGGCAGGTATTCCACCACGACTTTTGTCTAAATGGCGGGAAAAGGTTTGGGTATCAACAAGCAGTCAGCTCCGAGTCGAACCACTTCTAGACCACTCGCCCTGCAGTGTATTTCGTATCAAAAGAGCCACAATAGTCCTAGAACTCCTGTTGTCCTTGCTTATTAATATTCACCATGCTATACGACCCCGGCAGAATGATTTAAGACCGTGTTTTTCATCAGCTGATCTTATTCACGCGACGCCAAGCCAAGGATGTCTGTAATAGCCTCACGTTTCAATTTGACATGAAATGATCTAGATGATGGAAAGAGGATCCTAGTACTCGCGGAAACTACTAAGTCCCCAACCTGTCCTGTCAAATAAATAAAGTGAGCAGGGATAAACAGCTCTATCAGTTCTGGTGTCTCAGGCATCATAAGGTAAGCAACATCCATACTTTCTACCCACTCAACATTGAACGCCTCGTTCAAACCCCGCATTTCTACCAACACAAGTACCGATAACATGAAACTCACACCAATTTCGTTCGAACAAGTCACAGCCCTCACACCTGTCCCTCGTGATAAGGCGGAGTACATAGATATCTTTGATAAACTTGGTACTCAAGGTTGTCTCTTGGACTGTGACGCATGGGCTGCCAAGCAACAGCTAGCTGGTCGACGAACCACGACTCAAGGCGAGAAACGAGAAAAGCGGAAAGATCTAAAGGCACTCGGCAAAGGATCAGTAATGAAGCAGCGTCAAACGTTGAATAATGATACAAGAATCAACAACAGTAAGCTCAAGTTCAGGCGTGAAGCTTTCAGATTGAAGGACGCAAAGGCTTCTGGAGATCGTGGCTGCGAGTGTTGCCTGTTCTTTCATGACTTGCTGAAAGCCCTGATGTCTGCGCGTGGGAGCCTTAATATCGAGAATCTCGTCTTTGAGTGGGTCCGGTATAGCTTTCTTCTTAAAGTGCAGGACACACAGCATAGTTTTTCTTTCCAATTCTTCTCTCCTCTGGGTATGTATACATCTGACCTATGAACCAACACCAACTAAGCTATGATTAAGGATCCATGTCACTCATCAACGGCTTCAGATCTGCCAAGGTTCTTTCAGGTGATACAAACACCTCAATTTCCCTTGGCCTGGCAGAAAGCTGGATAAGGCAATGTGAAGAGACTCACGAGCAATGCGGTTCTGGACGAGGTGTCCCCCTCCCGAAGCGATGTCTGGACCTTAAGCCAGATACTGTCCCTGATGGCTCAGTGATACAGCTGGTACAAACGCATAGTATCAATGGTACTTATGCTTGCCTTTCTCATTGTTGGGGCAAGGACCCGAAGCCCATAACTACCACATCTCAGACAATCGCGGATCACTTTAAGGGCATCCGCCTTACAGCACTTCCCAAGACGTTCAGGGATGCTGTGGTACTAGCAAGAAAACTTGGGCTGCGATACCTTTGGATTGACTCCCTCTGTATTATTCAAGATTCTTCTGAAGATTGGCAAATTGAGTCCAGCAAAATGGCCGACATCTATCACAACAGCTTTGTTACCATTGCGGCAATCTCATCGCCTGACTCCCGAGGCGGTTGCTTCTCCCCAGGAAATCAAGGTGATATATGCTTCAGGACTCAGGGAGACCATGGCCTTGATACTCTGATTGCTGCTCGGTATTGTGATGGCGAAGGTGCAGCAGATGACATCAACGCATTCCAGAAGACCTTTCCAGCGCTAACTCGAGCATGGATCTATCAAGAGCGTATGCTGTCCCGGAGGCTACTCTATTGTACATATACCGAGCTCCAGTTTGAATGCCGGCAAAACAAGACGTGTGAGTGCGGCAACCGCTTTATGCCTCCGCATCCAGCACCAAAGACTGAGGCCAGTCAAGCTATGGCGCAAGGAAAGGATCATTACGATCAAGTTCAAAGACTCCACGGTGTCAGAGGATTGTACTCAATACCGCAATTATGTCAGCATTGGCAGAAGACAGTGATGCAGTATACGAAACTTCGCATCACACAGGGGAGTGATAAATTGCCGGCTTTGTCAGGGTGCGCCAAAGACATTGGGCGGATCACGGGAGACGAATACATTGCTGGACTCTGGAGGAACAGTTTAGCTGAGGGATTTCTTTGGGTCGTCAACAAGCCGGTGGACCAGCCTCGCCCGACATGGAGAGCACCTAGCTGGTCGTGGGCGAGCGTGGATACTACTAGAGGCATAGATTACACCTATTCCCTGAGAACGCGCCACAGACGGCAGTTACAAGATAGGATCGAAGCGGTTGAGTATGTCCCCGCCGGTATCGACAAGACAGGAGCTGCAAAATCCGGTCACATCTGCGTACGAGCGTCTCTATGCGCTGTGCACCTCCGCAGCATCTGTAGAGTGTGCTCGACCTCCAGAAGCACCACTCATTACACCATAGAGAGCGAAAGTTGGGTGTTGACACGAAGCCCTCGGATAACACCCTGCCCTGTGACACCAGGCCACGATATCAAAGGACTAAAGCTGAAGGGTGCAAAGCCGAGTTTCTTTCCCGATTACAAGTATGACGACAGATTTGACTTTGAATTCTACCAGAGGAACGACGGGTTTGCTTGTCGGCATGCCCAAGTGTTTCTCCTCCACCTTTATGATAGTCAGTCGTTTGCGACTGATGTGATTACCGATTACTTCCTTGTTCTCAAGGTATCCAATAGCAAGGACTCATTCGAGCGGGTTGGGCTATTTACTCTCAGTTTTGAGAAAAGGGCAACGAGAGATGAGTGGTTTCAGATGGAGTATGACCTAGCGGCTGGAAAAGAGAATCATGTGAAACTAGTATAGTGCTAGCTTCTAAGAAATGAAAGAAACCGGAAATCTGACAACTTTGAGCCAGAAGACTGTCTTGAATACAAGTGACTCTAGTGAGCAGTAGCAGTCAGCTGTCATATTGATACTGTGAGGATAATTAGAATCAATAGATATATGTTCCTCTTTAATTTTCCCCTTGTTTTGACTTTCCCCGCCTCGTCCGGAAGCCTTCCCGGCCATCAAACCTGCAAGTCAATATCACGGATTATCAAGAAGGGAAAACTTTTAGGAACGGCTGTAGATCATCCCTGGTCTATCGAATTGCAAGCGCAGATCTCAACTTTCAGCTAGCGGGGCAATCAGGGGTCGTGTGACACAGGGTAGACGACGATCACCATTATTTTCTTATTCTATGCATGTCTGACATGTACACCATTGATCTATCGCATCTCGCATTTATTCGAAACGAAAAACTAATCTAAACTTATCGAATGGGGCATTTGCCGTTTGGACAAACACACTAGTCCTGTTCATTTCCCGTCAGACTCTGCTGCGTGAGATTCCACATATTCCATCTCAGCCTCAAACTTAATTGCAACACTCTCCTAAGGCTTTACAGTCACGCCCTCTCGATAATCACCACTAATAGGTCTCTATATCTATCTAAAAGCCATAGGACCTAGTTCCTGTTTAACTTTATTCCACTCCTCGCCCACATTCTCCTTTATAGGCTAGATTATAGTAATATTAATAGCAGTAAAGTTGTCATAATAAACCCATTTTTCGCACTTATTGGTCCTCACGTCTCGTTTCAAAAAGTCCTCCAGGCTGCTTTTGGGTGTCAATACCATCTGAATCCAAGTCAAACTGATTCGTGTTGATACCCGCTGAAAGAACCAGAAAATCAAGTCGATCAAGGGATTCGCGCAGACCGCCGAAAACTTCGCGGATTAGAGCGAGGTTGCCCATGCCGCATTCTTTTCCCAATATCGGCGTTAGACTTTTCGTTCTGGATGGCGGAGATGGCATCCTGGCCTTGTTCTTCTTTGCGGTTGATCATGACGACTTTGCAGCCGGCGTGGGCGAGGGCGCGTGATACTTCATAGCCGATGCCCAGGGCGCCGCCTGTTACGATTGCGACGCGGCCTTCGAGATGTTCGGGTTTGACGACTTGGGGGCCGATGCCTGTTGTTTTTTGGAGGATGGATTGCATGTTGGTGCTATGCTTGGTTGAGTTGATCTGAAGTGAACGAAACAAGAAGGATTCGAGGTGAAAAGTTGAAGAATGTTTGCAATTCTCAGTTTGGAGATCTCATTTTGAAATGAGGTATTGTCCTATATATTTGCCTGTAAGTCGTGGTTGAAGCCAATCATGTATCACTGTGACGTTGACAAAGAGTTATTGACAGGGGAAAGCTGTTATGAATGACATCATTTTTTCTTCAGCATCGCATTTTCATGTCGCATATCTCGCAAATCCATGATCAAACTGAGATGAAATTGAGTACACAATTATATCATATCTATTCACTTTATACCGGCTGATTTTAAGAGACTCAACGCGTAGAGATAATGTGACATGCTCGTTTTTCGCGCGGCTTATCAAATAAGAACGCGACAACCCGTGAATGCAACACAAAAAGGAAAGACGAAATTAATATCTCCCAATCACCTATCGAAAGAACCCTCGATTTATTTGACAGACCTTACAATTATGCTTTTCAGCTCTACACCCAGCGGCCATGCACCTGTCAATTCCCCATCCTCGGTGATTTTTCGCGTTTAAAGTTCACCAGTCCAGGGTAGCTCCCTCTAAGCGAAGGCCTGTGCTTCAGCTGAACAACATCAGGTAGCATCGTGAAAAAATTGAGTTCACAAGTAGCGGAAATTGGCAGGAAATTAGACATAAAACATCTCCGGATGAACCTAGCCACATCTAACAACCTCACCGTTTCCTAACAAGGCAGCAGTACTCCACTGATCAACGGACCGAACATGTGCTAACAAGTCTAAGCTTCAGCTAAAGGTGAATGCAAATGGTGATCTTCACTTATTTTGCAAATCTTGATAGCACAAAGCCGTTGTATTTCCCAGCCTGTAGATCTTCACACGTGGATGGTAGTCATTGTTGGGACCAAAAGTCATAGCTGGCAGTGCGTGTTATTGGGGGTGATTTGGGGAGTTTTCTCCGTCGGCCGACACAACGATACAACCTTGGCAATGAAAAATCCTGAGGCTGAGGGAAAAAATACCGACGGGCCTCGGGCCGGGTTCAAGTGAACACGCCAAGTCTCCGAGATGATTCAACTTCCATAACGGGGTTAGCTATATAATCACGATAACGACTGAGTCACTGATTCAAAAACGGGTCATCGGTCGAACCCTCAGCTCTCAGGGTCCTCAGTGCTCACTGCGTTTGACGACAGGTGTCAACTGTCACGGGCTTCATGATTTTGTATTCCAACATCAGTGGCTTTTAGGCCGTTATTAAACTAAACTAATCACCGTTCTTCTCCACAATATCACAAAAGCCTCAAATTAAAATTACCCATCAGCTCAGCGCCTAAACGTGCATGCTCGGTTCAATAAAGTGATTCCGTCGGGGACCGGCAACTTCTGTATTGAATCTAGACCAGGGGTATTTTTCTCACCCAATCCCTGTAACAAATCATGCGACAAAAGGGCCTTCTTGCCTTAGCGCTTAGCATTGACAGAATGTTTGTTAAGAATTGGGGGGTTGATTAGGGGAGCGGGCTAACAGGGCTTTTTGGAGGGGCTTAAGCGATAACAGGCTGATTTGAGATCTAGACCCAGCTACTTGGGCGAAAAAGGAAATCACCGGACTTAAGCAGGGGGAAGAAGTGCTGTTGGTTTGGAAATATGACAAATTGCGATGAAGCGAGAAGAGAACGTTGACAGAGTGGTTTGTGACAATAGAGGAGGTAATAAGTACGGTACTGAGTGAGTACTGTCGCCGGCAATCTATATCAGTGTGAATGTCATTCTGTCAATCGGAAACATTGATAGCACGGAGGATCATATCGTCCGGGGTCAACGTTAACGCAAGGGTCAGCAGCCTTACAGCAAACCACCATGTTCCTGCACTAGCACCAGCCAGGGGTTCGACCCTCCTCCACCCACAACCGAGTTAAGGTGGTCTTGGCTATTCATCCCAAATTGTACACCGTCCACATGCCAGTCCAGTCCACTACCTACTACGCCTCTTTTCAATAATGGCGCCCATCGTTAAAAACATGACGATTAGCCTCTCTCTCCCTTCTCCCCCCTCAACTCCATCAGTCACTCTTTTGAACCCTCTATCTTGACCGTTTGAGTCAAGAAGTACACGCCCACGATGGCTAATTCACTCTTTACTTTTCTTCTTCTTACATTCCTTTCATTCTTTGTATCCGCTCAAGACGATGTTAACCCCGGTGATGTTAACCCCGTACCTCCCGTCGGGGAGATAAAGACCGAAGATCCCATCTCCAGTCCTCTCACCGAAGGATGTCCTCAGCCTTGTACCATCGCGGGTAATGATCCTGCCAACTGGACGCAACTTCACAGTCTGGAGGAACTCGCGGGTTGTACCCTTCCTATGCTGTTTGCCTTCAATGTTGAGAACGATTACAGCGAGTCCGCGACTTTGTATACCTGCGTTACCGAGACGAGCTCTACACAGACTAAGCGGGATGAGGGAACAAAGGTGCAGGCGAGAGCGGCGGAGAGCTCTGTTTCTCTTGCTAGTAACTGCGGTGCTGAGAAAGCTACCGTAAAGACGACCTCATCTTTTGGCAAGGCTGTTCTTCGATCTGGTAACAACGTCGCTGCTGCCGCTGGTCTTCTTGCCGATTATCTTGATCACGGCGCTACATGCGGTACTACCATCCTCTTCGCAAAGTCTGGTTCTTCCATCGCTGGTCTTTACGTCGGCGGTGAGGTTCAAAAGGGCAGTGCTTCTAATATTCTTCGTCAATCTACCTCTCGTCTTCAAAAAGGCGTTCAGGCATTCCAAGTCTGCAATGCGAATGACAAGACTGCCGAGACTGTTGGTCTTTTCGCAGCTGATAATGTCAATGGTCTTGAAGCTGTTCAGAATGCTGTGAGGACTTGGTCTCATGGACAGTGTGTTAGCATTGCCCAAGCTTCCAAGGAGTCTATCAACCTTGGTGTTCTGACTACTACCACCGTCAAGGCTCGAGATGTTGAGCTTCGCTCTCGCTTTGCGGGCGTTGAGTCCCTTCTTGCACCCCGCGCTGACTGTCGCGCTATTCAAGTTGTCTCTGGTGATTCTTGTGCTTCGCTCGCCAAGAAGTGCAAGGTTACTACCGCCAACTTCAACAAGTATAACCCCCAGAAGAACTTTTGCTCTACACTCGCTCCTAAGCAGTGGGTTTGCTGCTCTGCTGGTACTCTTCCCGATAAGACTCCTCAGCCTAGCAAGGATGGAACATGCTTCATTTACAAGATAAAGTCTGGCGATGGCTGCTACTCCCTCGGTCAGAACTTTGGTATCACTCAGAAGTTTATTGAGGATGTTAACAAGAACACCTGGGGTTTCGCCGGATGCAACCGTCTTCAGCTCGGTCAGCCTATCTGTCTTAGCAAGGGAAAGAACCCTATGCCTTTAGCTGTCGCCGGCGCTGTCTGCGGTCCTCAAAAGCCTGGATCTAAGAAACCCTCTAGTGCCAAGACAGGTTGGGATCTCGCCAATATGAACCCTTGCCCTCTTAACGCCTGCTGCTCTGGCTATGGTTTCTGCGGCATCACTTCTGAGTTCTGCACCAACACTACCGCCAAGGGTGCCGCCCCAGGTACAAGCCAGGCGAACACTCCCGGCTGTATCGGAAACTGCGGTACCAAGATCGTCGGCAACTCCAAGAAGCCAGCCAAGTTCCTTAATGTGGGTTACTTCCAGGGTTATAACCTCGGTCGACCTTGCTTGAACATGGATGTTACCAAACTCCCTCAGGTCACGACTCCTTACACTCACATCCACTTTGCCTTTGCCGGTCTCAAGTCCGATTTCTCCGTCCTTCTTCAACCCGATGTCCGCGAGCAATTCCTCAAGTTCAAGGAAGTCAAGGGCAGCTGGAAGAAGATCATCTCCTTCGGTGGCTGGGCTGGTTCAACTGATGCGTCAACATACCAGCTCTACCGCGACGCTATCAAGCCTGCGAACCGTGACAAGTTTGCTTACAACATCATGACTGTTCTTAACAACCATAAGCTCGATGGTGTTGATTTCGATTGGGAGTATCCTGGTTCCGCTGGCTCTGACGGCTCTTCTACCGATACTGCCAACTATGTTGCCTTCCTCAAGGTCATGAGGAATAAGATTGGAAAGAGTGGAAAGACTATTTCTGTTGCTCTTCCTGCTGCTTATTGGTATCTTAAGCCCTTCCCTGTTACGCAGATTGCGCCTCTTGTTGATTATATGGTCTACATGACCTACGATCTGCACGGTCAATGGGGTATGTCTCTCTCCCTTGATTCTCGTTTATGACTTATACTAATGTGTTACAGACTACGGCAACAAGTTCATCAGCTCCGGCTGCCCCAACGGCAACTGTCTCCGCTCCCACGTCAACAAGACCGAAACCCTCGACTCCCTCGCAATGATCACCAAAGCCGGCGTCGACCCCGCCAAGGTCGTCATCGGCATCTCCAGCTACGGCCGCAGCTTCCGAATGAAAGACCCCAAATGCACCGGTCCAACATGTCAATTCACCGGAAGCTTCAGCGTCTCAGAAGCCGAACCTGGTGTCTGCACCGGTGAAGCCGGATACCTCTCCGACGCTGAGATTCGTCTCATCGCGTATGATGCTAAGCAGGGCAAGAAGGGTGTCACGGCGAAGACGTGGTATGATAAGGATTCGGACTCGGATATCATGACGTTTGGAACAAAGGGTAAGGGTATGACTGATTGGGTTGCGTATATGGGACCTACGACGAAGCAGAAGCGTACGGATTGGGCGAAGAGCTTGAACTTTGGTGGTGTTGTTGATTGGGCCATTGATCTGGAGACCTGGTTCTCTCCCAAGCCTTAGATAGTTCTTTTCTAATATGCCTGCTACCACGGATTATATATACTAATAGCTCATGAATATAATGAACTAAGACTGTGGTGCCTTTGCGTCCTCTTCGTATTGTTTCCATCGATATTCCCTCTCAATTCCTTTTCTTCTCTGTGCAGTGTCACAGAGCTTTTCATTCCCGCATTCACATTCTGCACCCTCACGAAGCCAGCGATATGTAAGACTCCACCTAAACTGTCGTAATCGCACTGTTCCATCAGGGAGGGTATCTGTTTTGCGAGATTTAATCCCGTGCGTCCAGTGTAATCGTGAATCACCGCTCATCTGCATCATACTCCTCGGTAACAAGTCAACCTCGATCTTCTCGCCTGTTTCTTTGTTTGCAAATTGCATGAAGAGTGGCGAGCCAAGAGATAGTGAGTAGAGCTGATCAAAAGGACCATGGGTGTCGACGTGAGGCGGTATTCCCGTTCCTGGGGCGTATTGTTGAAGACAGACTTGATCTGGTGGACGGCCTTCGGTCGTTGGTAGTAAAGGGACTAGCCACTCTGGAAAGGGTTTGAAGGGAGTTTCTTCATCAATGCCAAATGTTTTGTAGCTGAATGTGTACCCGTAGTGAAGTGATAGTCGTCCTGGTCGAGTTGGCCAGTCTAGCTCATTCTCGAAAATGTGAATGAGGTTTTGTTCATGCTCTGGTGTGATGAAGTCTTGTTGCATGAAAATACCCGAAGGCTTGATTGGAAGTTCTTCCATTTTGAGAGCTATAATTTGAGGTATCTCATTGTTGATCCTTAATGAGTGAGATATCTTCACAGCCTGGATTTCTCGTACGAGAAGCCCACGCGACATTTTGAGTTTTCATATCACGTGATACCCTCACATATCTCATCATTCAACAAACTGCACAGCCAAGCAAATCATCATAATCGTGTTTCTACACGCGCAAAATGCTTAAAAATACTTGATATATCTTACTCAAGTGCTTTCTGACTGCTCTGTGCCTTTGGTCTCACTATACTGTTTCACCGACTCCCGAGCCTTGATAATTAGCTCCCCGCAGTTCTTAAACGACCTACAAGTCAACCCCGTCCAATCTTCGTCCAATCGATCACTAACTTCACCATACGCAACATGAAATCTTTCGTGATCTAGAGCAATTGAATTGTGAAGATCATGGTCTGAAAGGGTAATGTTGTTCGCAGCCAAGATCGTCATGGCTGCTTGGGTCGCAAGAGTAGAACTCCTCCAACGTCGTCAGTTACAAAACAGGGTACCTGGTGAGATAGCTTATCTTACCAACGAAATGCCGTGTCGCGGTTATCGATGGTCGCCAGAATATCCAAGCAACGCCGTGCAGCTGTGACCAAAGCAGACCAGTTTGATGGCAGCAATGGAGTATCTGCATCATTTTTGCTGCGAGCTTCGCCGAAGGTCAACAAGCGTTGCACCCATTCCCAATTGCGCATAGTCGCTTGTCGAATTGAAAAGATACAGTGGTAGTACGTTACACGTAGTTGTTTGAAGTATCTCAGCTGCACTTGGCCGAATCCGGGGAGTGTATCTCCCCTGTATGGCTCAGGGATCGACTGAACCCATTTTTCCAGCATCTCGTCCAAACGATCCGCCACCGTCTCTCGCTGATCGAAAGAGAGTTTCGAAGCTCGAACTGAGTATATCAAGTCGAATATTTTGCCTTGAATAGTCGATAGTCCAGCGCGGAACTCGAGAATCTCAAAGTGTAGCGATGCGTCTTCATTGTATGCGCCCAGAGTACCTCTTTCTTCAAGAGGAATATCCTTGATTGAAGAAGCAATATCATGCTCTTGCATCAGATACGGCTCGCCTGTGTGAAGTGATAGATCTCGATCTATGATGTACGGTATCCAGACAAGTCGAACAGGATACAAAACAGCGAGTTCCCCGGACCTTGTATGCAGCTCCAGCCTATGAACCAACTTGACAGCTGTAGCGAGCAAGATGCCAGCTCGTTCTAGATCAGGTGTCGTCATGAAATACAAGGCCATTCCCAGAAAGGTCTGGAGCCCTCGTATGTCTGTTAACAGATAGCCATGTTTATGCATGTATGTATCAGCCCGGTAGATGAATGTCTCCGTGTCTTCTTCTGGATCGTTGTTTCTGGGATTGCTTCTCAGAGATAATGCCAGCATGACATTTATGGCGCACCACTCTGCTCTCATGAAACTCCTTTTTTTATAGGACATTTTAAAAAAACTCGTAGTCATCTTCAGTGAATAGCGGCATGGCTTGGTTGAAACCGTCAAAGTATGTGTTGATCAGTCTGTTCTGTTCATACCGTGACGGTAGAGGCAAGGCATCTGTCTTGGGTTTGGCGTCTTGATCATCATCCTCACATTTCAGGTGTACTGAATCTTCATCCTTTACGTCGGGGGTCCAGCAATTATACCCCTCCATCGGGTATATTGAAACTACAGTATCGATATGTCTGATTGATCGTCTTCTTCAGTGGCGGGCTCATCCCCTGAGTGATCTAGGTTGAGATGGGCTTCAATTCTCTCGAGACGCCCTTCGATGCCTTGAACCCGAGTCTGGTTCGCGTCGCTGATTGCAATATTGAGCAGTGTTTCACCCTCGACAAGGGCAGACTTACACTCTTTTGAGGTCTGCCGCACTAAGCCTTTCTTCTGTCGTCGTTCTGAAGTCCAGACGCATTTGCCGTTTTCTGATCTGCAAATCGAGTATTTCGGCTTCTTTCCATCGCAACCGATCTTCTTTTGACGCACAAGTCACAGGTCTGGTGAGGAGTCAATACTGGCATGTAATTGAGCGATCAATACCCACCATTCTTCGGACCAGTCCCACCTCTGTGTTCGATGGATGCATTTTGGGACTGGCATGTTCGAGAAGGGAGGCTTTGTTATGTTTGCCGGATTGAGACTTTGATGAACGGTTTGCGATTGACAGGAGAATGAGATGGGGAGATAAAGGTCCATGGGTCTTGCTTTTGTTGCCCCTCGCATTCCGTCCCGGGTTGCTGAGGTACTAGACCAGAAGCGGTCAAGGCGCACGTCCAGGGAGCTAAGACCAAAACCTACAAGGTTACATTTTCAGGCGGTTCTCAGGTCTCAGCCGCCCAGGATGTCGATGGCTAAGGATGAATGTCACTGGTAAAGCAGCCGACGGTTCTTTCACAGTATCTCTTTAGCTGTCATAAGG
>NJCR01000886.1:923-16405 GCA_002234235.1 Fusarium hostae
CAGTTGGGCTCTTAGGAGATAATCACCCCGCTATCATGGTAGAGCTCTGAAGCAAGGTCCAGAAACTTCCATTCCTGAGGCCTTAATTCAACACTCCTTACTGAACTCATCTCACAACACCACTTCTATAGCGGTACCTGATACGCATTAAAGTCTACAAAAATGCCTGTTGATTATAGCAAATGGGTAAGTTATAGAACCTGTTTACTCAATTCTGTCCCTGACGGTCTTCTAGGACGCACTGGAACTCAGTGACGACTCCGACATCGAAGTGCATCCTAATGTCGACAAGCGATCGTTTATCCGCGCGAAGCAGAATCAGATCCACCAGGAGAGACAGCACCGAAAGTTACAAATCGAGACCTACAAGTACGAGCGTGTGATCAACGATGGTTTGCTGAAGCGAATTTCCGGGCTTCTGGCATCGCTGCGAGCCCATGCCTCCGAGGCTGCCACCAGAAATCCGGCAGAAGTTGCCTTTCAAGCCGTCATGGAATCAGCTGGAGATCCCAAAGATGACAAGCCACCTTCACCACCCGAGGGTGTTCATACCCAGGAGAAGGAACAACCGTCATACACTAAGATGATGGCAACACTCCTAGACCAAGTCAATAAGGCTTTGGATGAGAAGAAACCGGAAAACAGATACGAAGCTATGATTGCTGAGATTCAGTCACACGAGGATAAAATAATGAACTTGCAGGAACAGCTGGTAGCTAAGTTGGAGGAGTTGCAGAAGGAGGAAGGCCGAAAGATCACAAGTGAGGGCATTCACACAGGCTTTGATAGCTCGCATGTCGCCAAGTTGAAGCCCGAGGAGAAGAAGGACTCTACACAGGTAGAGCTTCTGAACCCTAGTTTCGCGGAAACCTCCTCAAGCTCGACATCCGGAAACCAAGAAGTCAAGGTGGACGATGACAGCGATATCGAATCTTCCCCGGCCGGAAAGAAGTTTGGCACCATTAGGGCAAACGACTATGCGGCTAGTCTCCAATTCCTGTCGCAGAATCCTCAGCTGTTGGTTGAGAGGGAGACAGATGGCCTTCTGGTTCAGGCTTTCGATGCCGCTCTGGAGAACAAGGATGAGTTATCGCGACAATTAGTGCACCAGGCTCTACTTCTACAATACTGTAGAGCTCTTGGCAAGGACGGTGTCGGGCTTTTCTTCAAACGTATCACAACCAAGGGTCATCAAGCACAGGATGTATTCTATAAGGATGTGCAAGACACATATATGAAGATTCGAACCCGTTCCAGGGAGATTTTAGCCGAGCGAGCCAAAGAAGGGCAAACTGAAGGTATTGAGCAAATTCAGCTGCATGCCGTGGAGCCTGGTACGGTCATCAACATCAAGGTTCCTGCGGCAGACAGCGAGGACCCCGAAGAGCAGGAAGCGCGCAAGATCTTCGAAAGTTTCAAACCCGAGATGCGCAAGGCCCTGGAGACGGGCAACTTGGACGAAGTGAACAAGGTGCTGGGTGAAATGAAGATTGACGAGGCTGAGGAGCTCGTGGGCCTCTTTGGCGAGGTAAGTTGCCAACGATTGCCGACGAGGTTAGAACTTACGGGCTAACGAATCGCTTGACAGGCCAACATTTTGAGCTTGGAGGAAGAAATCATTGACGCTACAACAGAGGAGGGGAAAAAGCAGCTAAAAGAGATTGAAGCCACGGCTTCTGTGGACAAGAAAGAAGAATACGGAGATCCTGAGTAAGCTAGTACGCAAAGACAAGGACTTGCTCGGCGATGGATATATGAAGTCTTGGAATGAGGCCTGCATTGTTCAACGGCCATGAGTTAGAAAAATGTTACCGAGCCTGCATCGAGGGGTTTCTGAAGTTTATATTAGCGAAGTAGAGAAAGAAACACGATTAATCGCCGCAAACGTATACCTACTTATAAACCAATCGTCGTGTTTGGTACGACAAAAAGTGAGGTTCGCCATGCTTGGTCAACATTTTGAGCCGCCAGGTCGATGTAGGTCGCCGCTCACGGAAGCTAGTGGCATGAAACAGATAAAAATAGATTGTGGCCCTCAAAACCGTTCTGTGCTCAGCCTCCCGGCCGCCACCACCACCTCCTTCACAAAGAATGGCTGGTTATCGTCGTGTGCATAAGACACTGAGGTTGGATGTGATTTTGTAGCTGAAAGATGTCAAGATCTTATGAGCGTACTTGAGGAATCAAATTTATTGAGCCATAAGGGGTTAAGATTGGATACGAGCGAGATTTGAGTTCTCCGTACCACACGTTAGACAAACGAGACCCAATCTCGCTGGGCGGCGAGGCGTTTTCAAATGTCTGGAATGTGGAGGGCAAATGGCTTCAGCCGAGACAACCTCTCGCCTCCCGCATTTTTAGATACGGTATATTTGCTTGGCATCTTGGATGATGTATATCGCTGCTAGCATCGTAAACCGTGGTGGTTGGAGCTTTGGATAGATAAAAACATCTTGTTGATCTGCACGGTATGGTAATGCTGGCCAGCCAGGCATGATGTGTATCAAGCATCAAGTTACATCGATTTACAGTAAATGCCTTGTTGTTTATGCTTTAGAAAATATAGGGTTTGCTCGACATGTATCAATCTCAAACTGTATCTCAAACAGATGTCAAGCAAAACTCTGTTTGCGATCCTATAGCAAAAACGGTATTCTTAATTTGTCTCGTCTGCGTTTGAAGCGTAACACAACACCAATTGTGCGTATCCACTGCTGACGTCTCAAGGGGCGCAGCATCGACCACTCGAGACCAGACCCCAACCTTTAATGTCTTGGCTTTTCGGTCGTTTGACGATCACTCCAGCGTTCCGGGCAGTGGGTATTCAGTGGATATCCAGGGTCTCTTTTGGTTCGCTCTCGTGGCTTTCAGTGAGCCGCCGCCAACTAAATGAGCCCCCAACCTCGAACAAAAAAAGAGAAAATTGGACCGGGGCGACGTCAGCTTCCAAGCACGGACAACAACCATCTCATCCCCTATGCCTACGGGGACCTACAGCCTACCTCATGACATATTCCATGGCAAATATTGTTTTCTTTGTTTCATAGTTTATTAACCTGATCTGTCCTTCTTTAGATTTGTTTCTTGTCTTCTATCTATCTTCTACATCATCATTTTTTTTTTCTTCTGCCTCCTTTAACACATAGATTCTCGATAAGCCGGGCACATATCAGAAACTTATCGAAATGCTTCAGTCCTCACTTCTCTCCGTCGTGGCCGGAGTTCTCGCTGCCACTTCCACCGTTTACGCTCTCCCACAATCCAATTCCGGATCAGGCTCTGGTTCCTCAACAGCATGCAACAACTCTCCGGACCTCTGCAACCGCAGCTATAACAACATCACACACATGGGGGCTCATGGAAGCTCTTTTCTACGCGATGGCAACAATGGACTCGCCGTCGCAGGTAACCAGAACTTCAACGCCACAGATGCCCTCGACGCTGGTCTTCGTTTACTTCAGGCCCAAGTACACAAAGAAAACAACACCCTCCGTCTTTGTCACACTTCGTGTGACATTCTCGATGCTGGCCCACTCGAGGACTGGTTGACTAAAATCAACGTGTGGATGAAGGCGAACAAGAATGATGTTGTCACTCTCTTGCTTGTCAACTCCGATGATGCCAAACCTGATGAGTTTGGACAAGCCATTGACGGTTCCGGCATCGCTGAACTGGCTTACGCACCCGCTAGCCAGGAACCGACCAGCGACTGGCCTACTCTCAAGTCCATGATCGACAACAGCACACGCCTCGTTACGTTCGTCACCAACATTGATGCTTCGACCCAGTATCCCTACTTGATGCCAGAGTTCGACTATGTCTTTGAGACAGCGTTTGAGGTTCCTTCTCTTACCGGCTTCAACTGCACTGTCAACCGCCCTTCTAAGATTAAGGATGGTGCTACAGCCATGGCCAGTAACTACATGGGTCTCGTCAACCATTTCAAGTATCAGAGTCTTTCAGACAACAGTGACTTGTTTGTCCCTGACACTGAGAACATCGATACTGTCAACAGTGATGGTACCAGCGAGGATGGTCAGTTGGGTAAGCATCTTCAGGAATGCCGACAGGAGTGGGGTGCTGTACCCAACTTTGTGCTGGTTGACTTCTTCGAGAAGGGTCAGGTTCTCGCTGCGACAGACAAGATGAACGGCATCTCTGACGCCACTGGACGTGAGGAGGTCTCAGATGAGTCGATGGGCAGCACCACTGACAGACAAGTCGGCATGGTCGCCCTGACTGCCTTCGTCGCTGCCGCAGTGCTGTTGGTATAAAAACCTCCTCCAGATTTGAGTGCATTTCAGCATTCAAGCACAGTTTCTTTGTCTTTCACTCTTCTATACCCGACATTATTTACACAGGTTTGATACGACCTGCCGTTTAATCCGGTTCGGTCACATGGGCATACAGCGAGGCGTTTGGGATAGCAAGCTTGCATCGTCATAAATTGAATTACAATATGGGACGTAGGGATGGGTCGATAGCTTTGGGACGATTTATTAACATAAGATTGGCCTGTTAGACGGATGATATACATTTACCCTGGTGATAGACTCTCAAAATAGAAATGTATAGAGATGCCATATTGACTGAAAATTACTTTGTGAACGATGATACGTATTTCGTAAATAATACACAGGTGTACCCATCGTCAGCAACATTATCAGCAATTCGGGCATCTTGAAGTCGTTAATGATTGCGACGTCATGTCAGCCAATTGGCAGTCATCTTAGACCCAACTCCAAGACCCATAACCCTAGAATATCTTCAATAGATTCCTCTTATTTCCACCTTCACTCTCAATCATATTTATACCACTCAAACAGGAATCTGAGATTTTGACTATGAATTACGAAAGCATTGCTACGCCAGAGTCGTGCTATGTCGACTTTTGCCTTCTTCCCGTGAGTCTTGGTTATCCATGTCCCTCGAAGTGCTGTGGGGGTCGGAATGCAGATATGCTAATACTGACAATGAAAAGATCGGAACAGGAACTGTATCCGTAGCAGAGGATATTGCTGAGGTGCAAAAGGTCCTCAAGGCGAGTGGTTTGAAGTACACTCTTCACTCTGCTGGTACCACCGTTGGTGCGTTATTTCTGTCATGCACCAACGTTATGCTCTACTTGCTGCAGTAGACTTGACAAGTCAAAGCGCATAAATCTAACATCATGCCTTTAGAGGGATCGTGGGATGAGGTTATGGCGGCTGTAGGAAAGGCGCATGCTGTTGTGCACCGCCGTGGTGTAGTCAGGATTCAGTCGTCGATGAGGGTTGGTAGCCGGTAAGTTCAACCTACCTTCATGTGCATTATTTCCATGGTATATTGTACGGTGACATGCTAAGCATGGGCTTCTCATAGAACGGACAAGAAACAGACGGCGGAGGACAAGGTCAAGAGAGTGGAAAGCCTGCTGGCCAAGGACGAGTCTAAGTAAGGATGCCATTAGTCGACAGATTTGGGATGGGGGCATACGAATGATACTGGGAACCCTATGTTATCAGTAGGATCTCAATATATACTTTATCCAGACGGCTTCACTAATGGCAGATCATGGCCGTGAACATGTCGCCGGACAGAGAATGGCAAAACAGACCAGGTTTCTTCTTTGTGTGCTTCTAAAACCTAGGAATTAGTGTAAGTTGGTTCAAACGTTAACTGGCATATTCTTTAATTTGTGTTATTAAGATCAGATAATTGTATCAAGAAAGTGGCGTGCCTCTTTAACAGCCTTCCATACCAACGTATTAGCTTGATGAGAACCTACCGATCCCTCTTTCATTTATCCGACGCTACAGGTAGCAACTTGAGTAACAGGCTAGAAGAGATGTATCTAAATCCTTTATCCTACGATAAATATGACAACGAAGCAATAAGGCCAAATATGCTAATACAAGAACTGGTAACGAGAACAACCTAGCCCTGCAGAACGGTAGTGATCTATGAATGACAACAGTTGCCTACCTCAAACATACCCTGTAGTAATGTTTGTAAATATAGTTCAAGCCTGAGATATAGTCATTATCAGTGGTGAATGATATAGCATTCCTGAAAACATTATCTAGTTTTATGATGAAGACATGCTCATAAGGTATGGTACTCCGTGGACCCGGGATCTCTGATGAATCGGAGGAGCTAGGCAGTTCTGGGTAGGAATTCTGCATATTTCGATCACCGGTTCTTGGAGCCGAGATCTCGGTTCCGGTGGCCAGATTGAAGAGGGTTGTGGTAACTTGAGATTTCGACCAATTTATTGGCGGCCTTTGGAATTAGTCACTGGTGCCGGATCCTAAAAGCTGCGAAGCAGGTAATGTGGTTCGTTTGGACCATCATTGTTTCCCTTCTTGGCATGGGAACTGCATACCGAGTTTAGCTGCCACGCATCTCGTCTGCAATGTCTTACCGGACATGATTTTCCATACAAACGATACTACCCAACCTTTAACCACATAATGCAATATAGCTTAGGGTAACAGGTAATGCTGACAGTGATACTACCTCTCATTAGAATGACAGATACTTTGTCCTAATGAGAACTATGTAGTGGGCATGATGGGCTCTAGAACTCTCAATGGGGTCCATGTGGACATTATTCCATGATGGATGGAAAGATTGAGGATCACAGGGATGGATAAAATAAGAGAATATTTTCAAATTCCCGTCATCCTACGAGATATGAGATGTGAATTCTCCTTATCCGTCGTGAACCGTTGGAGTAAACACATGTGGGGCCGGCATTTGTTCCCGGTCGATATGTCTTTGACATCGCTGCCCGCTTCCCCACATTCTGCCACTTGATCCTTATCTGCTCCTCTTCCTGTCTTTAAAGAAGACGAGATATGACCGGACCGGACCGGGGGCTTCTAGAATAAACATTTCCGGCCATTGCATCTTGTCCGTTCAAATGCCGAACGCGAACAGCCCGATCCAAGATCTCAAAGAGACCCTGTCTTTGCAGCGGAGCGGGTCCCGCCAGGAATTAATTGAGAACACCACGGACCGGGAGCTGAGGCGGATTTTTGGTTGTGGCAATAGCTTCACAAACCCAGTATTCGCCACCGAGGAGTTTCTTCGGAATCATAGACCATGAAAATGAAGGAACGATTTGATAGCGAAACTATTCAGGTCTTTTACTGAACTGCACTATTCGGCAACCTCATGCCTCCTGATAGTATAAAAAAAAACAAAAAAACAGCATATCCACCACCTGTTGATATGATATCGAAACCCTCATAGAGTCACCTTTTCATGCATCTAGTCTCCTTGCGCTTTCAATGCAAACACTAGCACGTTAAGGTGTCCTAATTATCTAGCTCAACCTTATCTGTAGGGACTTGATGTTGCACCGATACATTCCCCATTTGGTCGCAGAGTCGATCTGGACGTCAAGGATCTGGGCGTCTGATATGATTGCTTAGAATAGCTTACTCTTCACTTACGGGTAAAGTCTGAAGGTCTATCAGTGTAGCAATTTGGTGTACCCAAAAGCTGTCGCACTCCGTCTCTATAACCGTCCTATGGGTATTATTTTCGTCTATAGCCGTCCTAACTTTTGTCTAAACTAAACCATAACTCATGGGTCGATATTTGTCATGACCATCTTGGTGATTGTAAACTCGTCAATGCCATACTTGCTTCCTTCTCTTCCAAATCCACTCTGCTTAATGCCACCGAAAGGAGCGGCAGGGTCGCTCAGCACGCCTGGTATTTTGATGTTAGTGATTCGTGATCTTCTTCATGACCGGGCAAACTCACCGCAATTTACACCGACCATTCCAACTTCCAAGGCTTCTGCCACGCGATAACATCGGTTCACATTATTGCTGAAGAAATAGCCTCCGAGGCCAACATCACTGTCGTTCGCAAGCTCGATAGCTTCCTCCTCGGTATCGAATGCGAAGAAAGCAGCCACAGGCCCGAAAGTCTCTTCGCTACAGATCTTCATCCCAGGCTTCATACCAGTCAACATTGTGAGGTCAAAGTAATTAGGACCAAGGTGTGGTAAATGCTCGCCGCCGTGGATGAGCTTGGCTCCCTTGGAAAGAGCATCTTTAACATGCTCAGCAGCCTTGGCTACGGCACGACCATGGATAAGAGGACCATGGGTTGTCTTCTCACCAAAGCCATCACCGACCACAAAGGTCTTGACAACATCGAGGACCATTTGGACAAACTTGTCATAGATACTGCGGTGCACCAGAATTCGGTTGGCGCAGACGCATGTTTGACCCGAATTACGGAATTTGCAGGCGATCACACCCTTAACAGCCTTGTCCAGGTCCGCATCTTCGAAAACGATGAAAGGAGCGTTCCCGCCCAATTCAAAGGACAATTTCTTGATGGTTGATGATGATTGGCTCATAAGGAGTCTGCCCACGCCAGTTGACCCAGTAAAAGAGACCTTCTTGACCTTGGGGTGTGTAGTCAAGACTTTGCCAACTTCAGCAGTGTTATCCAAGGCTGTAATAACGTTGACAACGCCGGCAGGAATTCCAGCACGATGCGCCAGCTCAGCCAGAGCAAGAGCTGTGAGAGGAGCCTCAGCGGGAGCTTTGATGACAACGGTACAGCCAGCAGCGAGCGCAGGCCCGGCCTTTCGGGTGATCATAGCAGCGGGAAAGTTCCACGGCGCAATGAGACCGCAGACACCTACTGGCTGCTTGATGGTGGATAGACGACATGATGGGTTTGTTGCCTCAATAGTCTCACCATAAATTCTAGGGGCCTCTTCCGAGAACCATTCAAAGAAAGCTGCGGCATAGTTGGCCTCTGTCCTGCCATCTGCCAGAGGCTTGCCGTTCTCAAGGGTTATGAGCCGTGCAATGTCCTCCGAATTCTCCATCATGAGATCATACCAGCGGCGGAGGTACCGGGCCCGCTGGCGAGCCGGGGTTTTGCGGTATGTCTTGTATGCGGCATCGGCGGCAGCGATAGCAGATTCGGTGTCGTCGGCGTCAAACTCGGGACAATTCCCAATCCTTTCAAGGGTTGAAGGGTCTGCATAAAAGTAACGTTAGGACATGATCTCGGATTTTAAGTACACAGGGGTTGGTAGGAGCGTTTACTTTCCACAGCAAAGTCCTTCCCAGACTTTGCAGCTACCCATTCGCCATTGACGTAACATGCATTTTTGATGAGGGTAGGGTCGGTAAGCTGCAGCGAAGCAATATGTTAGTGTTGGTAAATTCGATAGCCGCTGCGACGAAGAGAAGTTGCAGAAACGAGAAATGTTAACGAGCGGGAATATGACACACCTTTGGAGCTGTCATGATGCTTGCTGATGAACAACGTTGTTCGATGGAGAAGGCGTATGTTAAACACGGCTGAGACTTGGGATGGCAGAGAGAAGTTTATAGTAGAGGAGATGAGATCCAATTCATATCTATGAGTTCCCTTCTTTACGTAGTAAGTATTCTTGCTGACAATCGTCTCGGACCTCCGCATCGCTTCCGGACGCTACCTATCTTGTACATTGGCTACCAAACATTAACACATTTGTCCCAAAACACGGCAGTAACCGGTCTCTTAGCACAGCCCTTGTTGAATCACAATAATACAATGATGATGAGATCTGTTTCTGTGAACCGTTGATGCTTGGTGATCCGGCCTTGCGACCAGTTTGTTGGAACACGGCACCGACTGGGAACCGGGCCGGCAGGGTGTGTATGATGAGATGAGGGGCGTTTATGATGGGAAAAATTTGAAGGAGTGGAAAGATAAGGGGTGTCGTTAGCCCAATTTCGAGATGGGTGTGTGGTTTTCAAATTTTGGCAGACGTCTGTTGAGTTGGAGAAAGGAGCGAGTGGGGGAGGCAGTTCTTCTGTCATAGGTTCTGGGGCTTCGATTCGCCCTGCGAAGCAATTTAGTTTCAAATTTATGGGGAACTATCGTCACGGGATATTCTTGGGTGTAGCTCTGGGCTTTCCCCTTCGGAACCGAGAGAGCTCTGAGAACCGGTGTGGGGACGATAAGAGCCGATGAACTAAACCCCAGAGGCACCAGTTAAGAATGGGAAGCTTCAGGCGCTTTGATCATTAAACGCACAGGTGGCAAGTACCTAGACATTTTTTTGTAAAGAAAACAGTGTAGTATCCCCGGTCCCGTCAGCGAGAAATTGATGTCCGGGGAAGACTTTTACTAAATGTTGGGGTAAAAATCCTCTTGATTTCGTTCTTATGGCCGTCGCGAGTAGCTTATCGGCATATCAGCATAGAAGTTTGAGCCTACCTGTGAACAAGACGTAATGTTTCTAATTCACAAGACAGAGCATCTCTGTAATAGTAACAGCAACCCCGAGACGGCAGCATTCTTCCCGCCTCGAATAAGGAAGAGGGAAAAAAATCCGCCGTGACCTCCGCTACTACCAATTCAAGGTGCCGGTGGCGCCCAAGGTCAGGTCCCGTGAGACATCCCTCTCCTCTCCTCTCCGGCTCTGTGCCGGCCGGCCTCTCGACTCCGGCCCCACGATGTCTCCCCAACTCTGCGCATCGTGTCCATGAGCCGCAGGCAATACCTTTCAATTGGCAGGGGTGGGGATATCGAGGCCCTCCATGAACTTTTTTGACCATGTTTGGTAACCTATTAGTGCCACCTCCGATACCGTTGCCAAATGCTATAATAGCTCCTCCCCCAGCTTCCAACTTCACTTCCAATCTCTCCAGGACATCTTGATTCACTTCCCTCTCTCATAAACTCAGGATACCCAGAGGAGATTGCCCCTTTATTCAGAGATCTTTGCCAGCTTCACAATGCCTTCCTTCGTTGAGTCCCCCGTTCGCACGGAGATTCCTGGCCCTGTCTCCAAGGCCAGCTCCAAGCGTCTGGATGCCATTTTCGATGCCCGTGCTGTTCACTTCGTTGTCGATTACGACAAGTCCCATGACAACTAGTAAGATCTTATTCCCCAAAAGACATGACAGAGGATATGGGAGCTAACACTTCGAAGCATCGTCGATGTTGATGGCAACAAGTACCTCGATGTCTACGCCCAGATTGCTTCCATCCCCGTTGGATACAACAACGACACCCTGATCGAGGCTGCCAAGTCCCCTGAGATGATCTCCGCCCTCGTCAACCGACCTGCGATTGGCAACTTTCCTTCCGACCAATGGGTCGATATCCTCCGTAACGGCCTCATGAAGGTCGCCCCCAAGGGACTCAGCTACATCTTTACTGCTCAGTCTGGATCTGAGGCCAACGAACTTGCCTACAAGGCTGCTTTCATGCTCTACAGTCGCCGCAAGCGTGGCAACGCTGACTGGAATGAGGAGGAGATCAACTCCTGTCTTGAGAACTCCAAGCCCGGCTCCCCTGAGCTCGCCATCATGAGCTTCAAGAACTCTTTCCACGGCCGTGGTTTCGGCTCCCTCTCTACCACCCGCTCCAAGGCTGTCCACAAGCTCGATATCCCTAGCTTCAACTGGCCCCAGGCCCCCTTCCCTACTCTCAAGTACCCCCTTGAGGAGCACGTCGAGGAGAACGCTGCCGAGGAGAAGCGATGCCTTGAAGAAGTTGAGCGCATCATGACCACATGGCATTGCCCCGTTGCCGGTCTCATTGTTGAGCCCATTCAGTCTGAGGGTGGTGACAACCACGCTTCCCCTGCTTTCTTCCAGGGTCTCCGTGATATCACCAAGAAGCACGGATCCGTTCTCATTGCCGATGAGGTTCAGACCGGTTTCGGTGCCACCGGTTCCTTCTGGGGACATGATCACTGGAACCTGACCTCTCCTCCAGACATGGTTACCTTCTCCAAGAAGGCCCAGACTGCTGGTTACTTCTTTGGTAACGAGATGCTTATCCCCGATAAGGCTTACCGTCAGTTCAACACCTGGATTGGCGACCCTGCCCGTGTCATCATGTGCAAGGCTGTCATCCAGGAGATCCTTGACAAGAAGCTTGTCGAGCAGACGGCCCGCGTGGGCACTCACCTTTATGCTGAGCTTGCTCGTCTTGCTGCCAAATACCCTGAGCATATCCAGAACCTCCGTGGAAAAGACCAGGGCACCTTCATTGCCTTCGATACCAAGGACCCTGCTGGCCTCGTTCGCTCCATGCGCCATATCGGTGTTAACATTGGTACTTGCGGCAAGAACACTGTCCGCCTCCGACCTATGCTCATCTTCCAGGAGGAGCACATTCCTATCCTCATCAACGCCTTTGACAAGGTTATCGGTGCCCTGTAAACTGGAATTCAGCACGAATATCAAAATGGGATTGGGTTTCTACGCATCATGTCTTCTACTAGCGTTGCATTGCTTTTAATTTACATTTTCAAAGGATTATTCTGAGGGTCAAGGGGAAAAGAAAAGAATTATCGTACTGGTAATACACTAGGTGTGGAAACAGATGGAACCGGATCACACAAGGCGTTTACTTAGGTTACTGGAACTTATAAGAATTATGATTACTTAAACATGGGTCTTTGACTGCGTCTGACATGAACAATGACAGATAAAACAACGAAATTGCTACACGATAGCATAATAGAGGTATCAACAAGACAGACCTATTGATGCAGAAAACATAAGTCTCGAAGTTATCGAAAGGTCCAGGCATAGTTACAAACATAAAAAGGTCCGTGTTAATGACAGCTAGAGAAAGCCATACCTATGAGATGAGCCGTTGGGCCTTGATGAGCTGCAGGTTGATGCGTATCTCACGTCACCTTGGGTACCGGCCTTTGCCGATACACCGCGCGTCTCTCGCCATTCCATATGCCTAACTTGGGAAAATATTAAACCGTGCTTAGATAATTAGCATACCAGTCTGTAAACCTTTGGCATAGACAGAAGCAACAACTCGTCAGTTAATACAATGGAAGCCGTGAAAAAAGACCCGCCGAGGGTAATACGAAAGCTGTCAGAGGGACATGGACGAGATATATTCGAAAGAGAATATCAAATTGTTGCTCCTTGGATACATTTGAGTAGTATGGCGTAGGCTGCAATCATAGCAACGTACTCAATTTTTCAGTATAGGCTATGATCGGAGCAGTTGTAACTGAACCTGCGATTGTATTCGCGGGGTTGTATTACTATTGCACCTCTCGGTGAGTCAGATGAAGGATGGGTATGGAGAGCAGATATAAAAAGCAATCTTATCCCGGCATTAACACTAATGTATTTCGTCACCTGTATACATGTTATCTATAGCAAAGTAAATACCATAATTCATATAGCCCAGTGAGATCGAAGGTGAGATACTAATGTTTTCTTCACTATAGTCAATGGTATATGCATTAGGTCTTTATTATCATATCAGAACCATATCGAATTTATGATTAATAAAGGACAGATGCCATAATAGCTTAACGCAGCTACATCTATATCCGAATATATATCTAAGTATAAGAAAGGGCAGCTCATGCCAAAGAAGAAGAATAAGTGTAGCTCGCGCCGAAGAAAAGAAGAATGTTGAACCAGCACTGGAAAGGGGAGTAATGGACTTGGTAGTACCAGCTAGATATACAACTGCTGAATCGACTCTATAATATCATCTCCATCCTCGACGGGGAGCAAGTTTCCATTCGTATGCCATGGGTTCCTATCCAGACTCGACATATACTCAAAGGCCAAAAGCAAGCGAATCACGTAGACACCGTTCTTGCTGGCGTTGTGAGCGATCTGGGCTGTGGCTCGACGAGGGTCTTGTCTCGGTTCGTAGAGACCAAGAGAAGCCATGATAGGGAGACAGGATGGGATAGTAAGAGCGTTGGTGCCGATCAAAGGTGAGAGCCGCTTCATCCTCCAGACTTCGACGTCATCACGCGTGAGCCAATCAAGACCCCAGCCGGCGAGGGTCTCTTCCACGGGTTGGCGGTCCCAGACAACAAAAATGATCTTGCGGTGCTGGTCTTCCTGAGTGACGCGTTGTTTGTATATCTTGTCAAATCGCGCGGAAAGAGACGAGATCAAGTTTGCCTCAGATACTTCCTTTACATGCCCTTCTTCAAAGACCATGGGGGAGCTTGTGGGTTCCCAGATGGCACAGTTGTGATTCCAGTGGTCGACATAGTCCGAGACCAGGACGCGCGTCGAATGAATGTGTCGATAGAGGGGTACCCCAAGACTTGCATAACGTGGGGGCGTAGACTCTTCACCAGTGAGACAGATCGTGTCAAGGACTGAAAGGCCGACTTCGCTGACGGCTGGGGCTGCGAATTGTATACCGTGCAGAGTGTGATTGCCAGGATAAGGGTACGCCTTTCCACGACAGACGAAACCAATATCCATAGAGACGATGATAGCACCCTTATAGCCAGGCCCATTGACGTACATCTGCTGCTCTGCATTCTAAACAGGAAACAGCATCGGACCATAAAGGCTCGGTGGGGTCTGAGCATTCGAATCGCCGTGTCCAGCGAAAGTGTAGTCGTATTCCAGTAGACCCTGCTGAGCAAGGGTGTTCATGGACTGTAATCCCCGCTTCCAGACCGAGGTGGGAAACGCTAGAACAGACATGGCTGAATACATCATGTTAGATGTTGGCGGGATAGTGAGAGCGAAGCGAACTAACCTGAAGAAAAAGAAGATCGAGAGTGGTGAAGATATGAGCGCAAATGGCAGAACCGGAGAGAGCTACAACGCGAGAAAACTGCGAAATATGGGAAAGCTGTCGCCCGTCAGTATGATGCAGAAAATCTTGGCCATGTTTTAAACACATACGCGACGGGAGATATGTGAGCAGGACAGAGTCGCAAAGATAGAGTACGTGAACTAAGGCCCTGATCCAATCAATACATTGGGCACACTTTCGATACATATGGTAACTAGCACTATAAGGCTATTCCTAAATTAGTTAATTTTAGCGATAGAATATATATTTAAGGGATTTTTAAAATATATAGTAGTTATATAATATATCTATTTTTCTATAAACTTAATAAAGAAAGATTAATAAAAAATTAAATTAAAAAGATAATTTTTAATTATATTTTTATTATTTATTTATTTTACTATTTATTAAAAATAAATAATTTATTTTAATTAAAATATATAAAGCTATAAAGTTAATCTTTTATTATAATAACCTTAAAATACTTAATAATGCTCTTAATAGTAATATTATTATTATTATTATTAAGTTAAATAATAAATATAATAATAAAAAAGATTTATTTATTATAGAGTTAATTAAAAAGACCTTTAAATCTTAAGGAAATAAAAATAAATTATGTTTTCTTATTATTTTTAATTATTAAGAGATTATTAACTTTAAGAAGCTAGCTATAAGAAAAGCCTTTAATTAAAAGTTATTAATATTTTATAAAAAAAGTTTTATTAAAAAGTTTTAAGTTATAAAGAATTAATTAAATTAATATAAATATAAATATAAAGAGATTTAAATAATAAAGCTTATTTTTAAAGTTAATAATTTTTTTATATATTATTAATTAAGGCTATATATAGTAAGTAATAATATTGTCACAGCGCGACCAGACCCGGTTAACCTAGACCGATACGCCGAGTGGATCTCGGTCA
>NJCR01000889.1:0-50611 GCA_002234235.1 Fusarium hostae
TGAGGTTTTTGATGAATTTGGTGGTAAAAAATCATCTAGCTGTCTGACGAGAACTTTACGTACCCTGCAGGTACTAGCATGGTTAGTAAGCAAAGTGGGGCGAGTGACCCGCCTAAGGCTTGTGCCGCTCAAAGAGATAACTGGTTATTATATACGTCGAGCTGGGTGGTTTCATGCTCCGGGAGATCTAAATGGATCATTACGTATGAGGCTTATGGCGAAACGGGGATCAACACCATTCTCCTCCGATTGGCTACCATCATAACCTCTTCCAAACCATTGACTTTATGGAGAGCTATCACTACTGATATACTATGGAGAGTCCAGTCAATCTTCTAGTCTTCTACACTTACCTTGCATGTCAATATGGCCAATTCGCACTGGGGCCCCTCAACTGTGGTGTACCTCGATATCCTAGGTCAAGAGGCAATACCACTGAGAGCTTTTATCATGCATCCATTAGTAAATAACCCCAGATAGCAAAAATGACAAACAGCAGCAAAAACATACAACAGTGAGGATTCCCCAGTCGTCACCGACCTGAGTACTAATTCACCGCTTCTCGGCTTGACGATGGGAGAGCAGACGGGATCCCGTATTCTCCAAGAGCTATGGTCGTATGTGACAGCAGATTACAGTAGCTGCACCATGAAGGGGCATTCTGAGGTGACTGTGGGTATGTGTATCTGTATGTTTAGACTCCTTCGGCCGTGTGATTCAGCAGAGGCAAGGCTAACAGGTTATACGCCGCTGGTATTCAAGATTATCTTGTGTCAGAATGCTTTTATGAAGAGGGCAATCATCGAGACGGCCTATTTAAGTTTAAAAAGCATCATATGGCTCATGATTGGCCTCTTGAATGATATACCGGAGCAACCTTGAGTCTACATTGTGTAGATGGTGAGAGAAGGAGCTTCGAATATACCGAGGCCTCTACTTCTTCTATGGCCGTCGATATGTCAACAGGTATTGCATCTTGGCCAGCATATCGACTCGTATCAACATGTTAAGAAGTTATGATGCTTTAGTTAAAGTTTATGTACGGTGGTGAAGTGACCTTGATACTCTGTTTTATCTCAAGATAGTTCGAGATTATATCTCGCATGTAATGGGGCATCCCCCGGCTCATGACAAACTTGTAAACTTTGTGAGCGTATCTACAAGCTGCATCGTCTACGCTTCATCATCACCAGATTGCCTTTGATGTTCCCGATTGCTCTCAAAGGACGGCTCCCCTCGTCACTCGTTGTCAACATCGACAAGCATGCCTCCACGGGGATGAAATATCTGCAAACAAAGTTGCTGAGGGTTCCCACTACGAAGTTTGTATGGGTCGATATGTCCTCACATACTCGCGTTGTGGTGCTTTGCCAAAGGTTGTTTCTGCTGATAACCTATCACTCGAAAGATGCGAGTCGGAAGCTTCAACCACATTATTGGTGATAGCAATAGGTGTATTGAGCTTAACTTGCCTGTCTCGATGATTCCCCTCTTTACCAAAACATCTATTACGATATCATGGTAGACCTTCAGATATCTCGGGAAGGAGACCTCAGCAAAGCCCCTTAACTTATTCTCCAACGTACCTAGCCAAGACACCCCAGGTCACTTCAACTCTACTCTCTCAATATTGCTCAACGCTACGATAATAGCGATATCTTCTTTACTTGGTCATTTCTTTATTTTCTGGCGCAAAAACGATTAATATACCACCATGCCACGCGGAGTCCCCAATAACCGCAGGCGCGAGATGTGTTGTGAGCTTCTCATCAACACTCCAGGACTATCATTCTCCCAACGCGCCAAAGAAAACTCCCAGTTTCGACAAGCCTGTACAAAAGTCTTTAGCGGTGCAGCTCCGCGACCAAACATGACCACAACGGAGGCAGAAGGCAACATCTGCGAGTTCTTAAACGAATGCGACAACCATTTCCACTTCCTCACCATTTGCCCCTACCACAGTCTATTAGCCCCGTGCGCATGTCGAGAAACCGTGTTTCGATACTACGATCGCATTGCTAATCGTCTCAGAAAATCTTGGGGAAGACCTATTGATCCTGATGACATCAGTGCTATAGTCGAAGCAACCTTGTACGCTCGAATCGAGGACATCAAGAAGAATGGGATCTGGCGGATAGACAACCTCATCCTACTCAATGTTCATATTCTTCTCTGCGGATTCTCAGAGTTCAAGAATAGCCATGGTTATCGTCCTGTGCGTAGTCTGTTTTGGACTGTCACTGGTGCTATTGAGCAGAAACAAGAAGCTAGAAAGAGGATGGAAACGCTTCTCAGGCAACGACAGGTCAGGAATATCAGGTCTGTCCTGGGGGCTGGAAATCTTTCTGCAGAATATTTGGCTGCCACTAAGGAAAAGTTTGTACCGCTTCTGAAATTCTTATTGCTGTAAGCTGACTCTCAAAGGAAACAATGAATGTCTAGCGCTGCGTGAGCTTTGACTTTTACATCGAACGGAAATTGGTTGGACATAGCTTGGGTCTATGGAGAACCGACAGGGGCTTGTGCATTTTGGATTTGGGGACATCAATGTTTAATAAAGCGGACTTTGACTGAGAATCATCGATTTTGAAGCTGCAATGTCGGAGTTATGCATGCCGCAGATGGAGGCACTTGAGCTTTCAAGTCTGTCTCCAGCGAGGCCCAAAACGAACATGCCCTACACGAAACTTGAACAGTGTTTCTGTAAGGTTATGAACCTTCTTAATGTTAGCGATGCCTCATAGGTAGCCATTATATCTGAGTTTTGTAAAAAAGTCATTAATTCCGAGTGTGCTGTCGCCTTGCCATGAAGCATTGAGGAATGGTGCAGGGTAACTCAATTTGTAAAATGTAAATTAGGAAACAAGTTAATGTTTACCAACAAAGTCATGTCTTCAGTTGGCGGAAATGTTCAAATAAACTCACAATATCTATTGGAATTATCCCTTTATCCTATAGAGCTCTTAAATACCTGAAAGATGTCGTCGCGAAGTTCATAAGGAGATTTTAGCCGCTCACAAGTCGATTCGGGTTCCACCCACCCATTGGAATTGGTCGGTTCTCATTGGCTGAGACGAAGTTCGCGCGGTTCAGCTATGCAGGGGCCTGGGCCTTGGTAAAAGCTGGTATCAGGCGATGAAGAAAGTCAAAGTTCGAGAGTCATCTTATTGAAGCTCTTTTGTTCGAATGACGATGAGGATTGAAGTAAGAATTGTTTGGTAAATTAGATAAACGCAGAGAAACATGGCCAGAGGTAGCTTTTCATACTGTGGCGAGGCTCTGCGTAAAGCAATTATGCTATGATGGGTCGTATTTCAAGCAAGTTCTCTTACTAGTGGCGTCTTCACGTGCTTTCGAAACAGGTTAATTGTCGTCATCGAAGCCATCATCACCTCCAGATAAGCTTGGACAGGCGTTTCAGTTGGTGTCGTGTACAACCAACGGATACATCAAAGGACGAACCTACCAAACACGATCTAAACACACAGTATGACCTCGAAAGAAACCACAATCAATATTAATTTCCTCCCCCTTGTAGTCTCAGACAAACTCCCTTACCAGCCTCTTTGTCCATCCCCCCACCTCGAGCTCCCTCCCGTCGGGTCTTAGATAGCGCCCAGCCCCCGGTCATTTCTCCCCCTCTCAAAAGATAGGCAGCCGTTTTAGCGTCTCAGCTGCTAAACCGCGCTGGAAACCAATCGCTGAAACCTGTCCTAAGCCCTGGAGCTCGGGGCACCTCATCCAAAGCGGGGGCAGGCTCCGTCACTGCCACAGTCCATTCCATCACTCTCCCCTGCCTTGATTCTTACCCACATCCAAATCCAATCCAAAGCCCACAACTTCTCTTCTCTTCCTTACGACATCGTCATTCATCACCATCTTCGACTCTCAATAACAACATCAGCTCGTCCTCAACCACATCGCGAGCGCAGATTACTCTGAACCTATACTAGATCCCATCATTTCTCGACTCTCTTATCTCTAGACGCAATGGCTCCCCCGCCGAACCCCAATCTTCCTCTCCAGGAGAGGCTTCTGGCCCTTGCTAAGACCCTCCAGTGTACGTGGTATCTTGAGATGCGACTTTGCGCGCAGACATTATATGGGATCGCATTGCTAACTTGGTGTTTCTCACAGTCGGTTGGTTTGTCGGGTACGTCTTGTCATGAACTTTACCTTTGTCCCGCTCTGCCTCGGTGCGACGAAAATGGCCACGATAGCTGTTTTGGATCTACGGCCTCCCTCTTTGGAGCTCACATCACCACCAAACAGCCAGATCTGTGACTGACAAGCTTTCTTGACTATAGACACCTCACCCTGATCCTTACGACGGGCCGATATTTCTTGTCCTGGATCCGAATGAACTACTACACCCGCATGGCCCAGCTCTCCTACCGTACTGCCTTTATCGCTGCCGCTGTCACCTATGGCATTGTCGTCTACAAGACCATGCGCGCTCGCGCAAAGACTGGCGCCCGAGCTGCTCCCAGTCCCATGGCTCTCCTTGCTGATGAGAACATCCAGTATCTTGGTAAGAGCTTCTGAGTCGAAGTACTCGATGTGTCTGCGCACTTTTGCTGACTTCAAAAAGCCATGGCCCTTGTGTGGCTCTTCTCTCCCCAGTACCCCCTCGCCTTGATCCCTTACACGATCTACTCGGTCTTCCACGTTGCTACTTATACCCGCGCCAACCTGATCCCCGCTATCCTTGCACCCAAGCCTGCCCCCGAGGCTGCTGATGGTGCTTCTCCTAGCCGCCGAGCTGTTAACAGCCCTCTTGCTGACCAGATCGGCGCTTTCGTCAAGGAGTACTATGATGCTTCAATGGCCATCGTCTCCACCCTTGAGATTGCTCTCTGGGGACGCATTCTCCTCTCCGCTATTCTATTCCAGCGCCGATCATGGATCCTCATTGTTCTCTACACTGCTTTCCTCCGTGCTCGCTACAGCCAGAGCACCCATGTCCAGAACTCTTTCAATCAGCTCGGTGCTCGTATCGATTCCCTCGTCAGTGCTCAGGGTACTCCCCCTGCTGCGCGACAGGTCTGGCAAGGTGTCAAGGAGGCTGGCAAGCAGTTCCACGACGCTACTGATGTCGGCAAGTACATTAGCGGCCCTGCTAAGAAGACCTCATAAGCTCGACACGACGACACGCAGCTTCGAAACTATTCCAAGTTGGTGTTTATGCGCAACGGATATGAATTGAGGCATAGCGAATTCAGACGGTAGAAACGCCATGACGCTACGATTTGGCTAGCTGCTTTGTAGCTAAACGTGACGACGATTTCAGACTGGACAAGAAACATGGCTGTAGCAGGTACAACTGCACAGGCATAGGGACGTGGAAAAGAGGCTCGGCCTCGTGACTGTATTTTTTATTCCTATACTTGGGGAACTTTTCTGGCGACTGTTCTCATGCGCACGCGGAGGGAGTTTTGTGGTCCGAGCATATCGACTTGGTGCACAAGCAGTTCAGGAGGAAATGGAAATGGCCATGGGAATGACGGGGAAGATAACGAAGGAGACTGGATGGGTATGGATTTCCTGGTGTTAGCTTTATTGTATTCGAATTTCAGGTTTGATCATGACTTGTACCGTTGTTACAGTGACTTGCAAGAAAATAAATTGTTCGTTGTTCAAGTATCGCTTCATTGGACCTGTAATTGGTATTTCCGAGGAAGACATGGTTCTGAACTTGACACTCGAGACTCGCATGTGCTGGGAATGGGCAATTGGAAAGACTTCATGGAAGTAGAGTTAGCTAAGTTGGAATTACAGTACTGCAAGTCAAGACGAGACTTTGTTTCATCAGCATTCTTTGTTAAAACATGTCGTAGTAAGTATTTCGTCTCTACGTAGTCTTTCTTTTCGTCTGCTGGCGATGATATCAAAGCCCGATAAATGTCAGATCCCTTGGTGGGGCGCAAGGATGACGTCGCCGGGCAAGTTACGAATGAATCTTTGACCGGGCCGGCCTCAGCCCGTTCTACTCATCCCAAACCCATCGCCTCCTTAAACAACCATTTTCAGTCCAATTAACTTATAGTTGGTCGTTTTGAACGTTGTTACCTGATCTCCACAACTTGACGACTCCCGCTAGTGATGGCTTCGATCTTGCGACAGATTGTCGCGGGGCCGCGAGCTCGGCATCCCGAGGCTGGCTTGGATTTGTGCTACGTTACCGATCATATTATCGCGACGTAAGTCTAGTCATTGGAAGGCTTTTGCCAGAGGAGTGGTTTCTTAAGCACTTCTTGTGAAGCCATCTCGTTTTCCAGCGACTGACACCTAGCTTCTTAGATCCGGTCCTTCAGAAACATATCCCCAACTCGCATACCGAAACCCTCTCGACCAACTCGTCAAGTTCCTCGATTCGAAACACGGTGAAGACTGGGCCATATGGGAGTTTCGTGCAGAAGGAACAGGTTATCCTGATGAATCTGTGTATGGTCGCGTGAGACACTACCCATGGCCTGATCACCACCCTCCTCCGTTCAGACTCGTGCCCATGATCATGGCTAGTATGCGCAATTGGTTACACGGCGGAGAACTAGGCGGTGGTGTAGTCACGGGCGATGGAAGACCTATGTCCTCTGGTAAAGATGCCGTTACTGAGGCGCAAAAAAAGGAGAGGCGCGATAAGAGAGTGGTGGTGGTTCATTGCAAAGCTGGAAAGGGACGAAGTGGTACAGTGAGCTGTAGTTATCTCATCGCGGAGGAGGGTTGGAAGCCCGAAGATGCTCTTGCGCGCTTCACGGAACGACGTATGCGACCACGATTTGGCGCTGGTGTCTCGATCCCTTCACAATTGCGCTGGATCAGCTATGTTGAGCGCTGGACAAAAGGTGGCAAGAAATACACCGACCGACCCATTGAAATCCCTGAGATTCACGTCTGGGGTTTGCGCAACGGTGTCAAGGTCGATATCGAAGGTTTTGCAGATGAGGGCAAGAAGATCGATGTCTTCCACACATTCAAGAAGGAAGAGCGTGTGGTTGTTGATCCTGAAGCACCTGAGGAGAGCGGTATTAGCGATATGATTTGGGAAATGGCAGGTTACTCGGTCACCAAGCAGAAGGAGAAAGCGCCTGATGAAGCGCACTTTTCTGAGGCGACGAATCCAGGTGAAACTCCATCCTCGGCGGTTGAGGAGAAGGAGCATATTGGCAAGGCGAAGACTATCAAGCGAAAGGGTACGGAGATCCTGCACAAGGTCTCGCCGGCGGGCTCTCACAAGGGTGTTGAGAGAACCAAGAACGACTCCGCTACATCGTCAAAGACCGACGTTACAGAGGCAAACTCAGAGGAAGAACCAGGTGGCATGGCCGTCATTCTTAGACCCAAGGCCCCAATCCGCATTCCCAACAGCGATGTCAATATCTCAGTTGAGCGTCGTAACAAGACCCCCAAGAGCATGGGTCTAACCATGGTAACAGCCGTCGCCCACGTCTGGTTCAACACCTTCTTCGAAGGCCAAGGCCCCGAGCGAGATGGCAAAGCCCTCGACAGCGGCGTCTTCAGCATCGAATGGGACGCCATGGACGGAATCAAAGGATCCAGCCGCAAAGGCTCACGCGCCTTTGATCGAATTGCCGTAGTATGGCGCGTCGCCGGCACAGACGCCATGCCGGAGGAAGTCCTCGAGCCAGAGGAGGGACAGCCCGTGCCGCAGGTTCGACCGGCGGATTGGAAAGGTGCGAATATGGAAGATCCGGATAATGAGAAGGATTTGGGACTTAGGGTTCAGAGTCCTGCGAGTGCGGATGTTAGTAAGGCGAGTAGTGTCAAGAGTGCTGAGGAGGGGGTTGTGAAGAAGGATGGAGGAGAGTTGGAGGGTGTTAAGTCGAGTGGACCGTCGGGAGAGGATTTGTTGATTGGGGATCATGGGGAGGTTAAGGGGGAGAAGAAGGCTTAGGTTGATGATATCCATGTATATGACTGAATGGAGACGTTGTAAAGATCATGACAATGAATAGAGCATTATGCTACCATGGCAATATGTATGGGTATCTCGAATAGAAAGTGTCCATGTGCTCGACTAGACTCAGTAGTGTCTACCCCTTCCTCTGTAATGCCTATCCCCTCGATATCCCCCATACGGTCCTCCCCTCCTATGATCTCCCCTCTCCCTATGTCCATGATATCCTCCCCTACCCTCTCGCGGTGGTGGCGGCACGGGTTCCTCAACCTCAACTTCATACTCTTCGAAATCTTCCTTAAAGAATTCTTCGGTAATCTCCTGTTCCCTCCTCGCAGCCTCTGGTTCAAACACAAAACGCAACGTCCCTTCTGGCCCCTTCACCGTTCGTTTTCCAGATGCATCACCAGGCCAAGACGTTGATGTCGCGGGTGATGTCGCTGATGCAGGCGTAGAAGGCTGAGGTTCTTCAGCTTCGCAGCGGGAGCAGTAGTACAGATATCGAGGTTCGAACGCCTTGTCAAGATCGTTGTTAAGCCGAATCTTGATGTCGATGATCTTATTCTGATCAAACTGTGCCCCAACCTTTGTAGATTTCCCATGCTGAACATATAAATCCAGTATATCAAGCATAGTCTCCATAACAGAACCCCAGTGGTACTGACGCTTTGTCTTTGTGTACTCGCGGACTCTTTCGACGTGTTGTTCTGTCATGAGAGCTGTGAGCTCCACGACTGCCATTACCATTGAGAATGTCGTGCGCTTGATGGGGACGAAGGTCTTGTAGATGTCAATACACATTGCGTATGCGGTCTCGAAGAAGGGTTTTCCGTCTTGCTTGCCGAAGATGTCGCGGACGACTTTGACGAGGAGTTTTTGGGGGTAGCGTGTGCGGAAGTCGAAGCCGATTGTTTCGAGGATGAGACGTTCGAGGCAGATGATGATTTTGCCTGGGCCTTCGAACATCTAAGAGTGTTAGGACATGGTTTGTGTTTGGTGTTTGTTTGGCTTACCTTGTCATCGGGCGTGACAGATTTGTCGGGGTTCTTGACGTTGTATGCCGCCGCGAGAATCTCCTTTGACTTCTTGATAGTATCCTCCACTTTACACGCGACGAATAGTGATGCCAGTGCAGCGTCTTGATAGTTGTACTCTGCGTCTCTAAAGTTGAGTCGAAATTTGTGGAAGTATGTGCACGCTGTATCAAAGGTCCTCACAGGTCTGTCCCCATTAGCTTCCTAACTCCAACGCTACAGGTCTAACGTACAGTTGTAAGTACTCTCTCACGTTTTCAATCAACTGCACACCCTGAAGACGGTAGTTATCCTGTCTTGCGGGATCGCAGCCATTGTCCTTGAGCATGCGTCGCAGCTTGAGCTCTGATGTGTATTGATTCGAGCTGGAGATGAAGCCTGGATGGGGTCCGATCTTGGGTATCGCGTCGCCGTTTGTGGCCGCGGATGGACCGTTATTTAAGGTCGTCATGCTTAATTGAAGCGGTACGTAGGATTCGTGGTGTATGATCGTGTCGCAAGTTTGCTGGTGTGGTGATTTCGGTCGTCAGAAGGGTCGATGAATTGAAACGGTTGAGCCTTGTCGCCCAGCGTTGTGACTTTCAGGCTTTACCAGCTTCAATTACAGAGACTTAATATGAGCTTAGGTATTAGAGGTTGGAGGATTGTTTCGACAGATACGGCGTGATGTCCGTTGTCGCGTGGAGTCAAAATTACTTCAGTTGTCATGATGCAAAGCAATTGCGATGTGGCTGGAGCTGACGTCTGTGGCGCAGCTGTCACAAGCCCCAGTTCAGATGCGATTCCATGACGATAAGCATTTCATTGAGCACAACATGGTCATGAATAAACCGCTAGGTTACAAGATAATTAATCTGAAAGTTTAAAGGATCTGTACAAGGTTTTCATGATTATCTTGATTAAGTTCAGAACGTCATACGAGCAAACGCCCCAGTTCGTTTCTGAACCAACCCTAGAGTTGAACTTTCACAACGTGATCTCGCTGGCTGTCTTTCTCTCAGATGGTCAGTCCTGCCAGAAACTGAGATAACTCCAGGGCAGTTGCTTACATCGCTACCTTAGTTGAGACTTCTTTCCATGGAGAGCCCGCTCATTCTTGCGAAGTCGTGGTCTGGTGTAATGGTAGGAGCGACATATGAAAATAAGGCAGCATGGCAAGAGGCTCTTGACACACACAATATAGAGGCCACTCATAAGAATCGACCAAGTTCCAATTGATGCCACCAAGTCTCAACCATACAAAACCCCCCAAAGAAGCGTAAATTTAGTCAACCCCAGTCGTAGGCTTGTCTGGCTATAACCCATCAAGTTGGTCTGGTCTTCGTGATTGAATCTAGGCTGCTTGTAGATCATCAGTGCTGATTGCTCTGACCGGAAGGAAGGGCTCAGCTCTTGTTTTCTATAGAACATTATTGAAGTGAACATGATACGATTATACGTACGACAATAATTTCAAGAAAGCATACCTACCGAATTTGGGAAATATTTACGATGCCATTGTAAGGATGAGAAGGATGAAACGTTAGATCGCTGCTTCCTTCCCGTCTCCCCCTAACCCACCCCCGCCTTCCGCCGGTTTCAGGAAAGTGGAGGGTCATAGCTGACGTCTTCAGCTAGCTCAGCTCCCCAAACAACTCTCCATCTTCATCATACTCATCACTCATTGTTGTATTATCCATCACCGCACTCATATCAATTCTAAGAACTCCATCATTTGCATCACACTCTAATCACCATCATGTCTTACCCTTCCTTGCTCCGGCTTGGCTTGGCCCTCGGGGCCTTGGCTGGACATAGCTATGCTTCCCCTGCTGCACCTATTCACACGAGAGATGACCTATCCGATACCCCATTACCTATTGTTGTTTGGCACGGCCTTGGTGACCAATTTAATAGCGATGGAATGAAGAGCATCCAAGCCCTCGCTGAAGCCATCAACCCAGGAACCTTTGTTCATATTATTGCCCTCGATGAGGATCCCGGCCAGGATCGTATGGCTACTTTCAAGGGAAACGTCACGGACCAAGTGAGCAAGGTTTGCGAGGAACTGGCCAAGCACCCCATTCTGTCTACTGCACCTGCTATTGATGCCATCGGTATCTCTCAGGGCGGACAGTTCCTCCGCGGTTACGTCGAGCGCTGTAACTGGCCACAGGTCCGCAGTCTTATCACATTTGGTAGCCAACACAACGGCATCGTCGACTTCAGGGCCTGCGGTTCTACCGACTGGCTCTGTAAGACAGCCATGGCCCTCATGAGATCCGGTACTTGGAGCAATCTTGTGCAATCAAGCCTTGTTCCCGCCCAATACTACCGCAACCCAGGAACTGAAGCCGATTACAACAAATACCTCGAGAATTCCAACTTTCTAGCCGACATCAACAACGAGCGCGAGTTAAAAAACGAAAAATACAAGGCAAATCTGAGCAAGTTGACCAACTTCGTCATGTGGATGTTTGAAGATGATGATCTTGTTATCCCGAAAGAATCTTCGTGGTTTGAGGAGGTCAATGGCACGGAAGTTATCCCTCTTCGAGCCCGTGAGCTTTATCACGAGGATTGGCTTGGCCTTCGCGAGCTTGACCGCAATGGTGGCCTCAGATTCCGAAGTGCCCCCGGCAAGCACCTCGAGAACCTGCCTGAGCTACTAAACAAGTCCATCACCAATTACTGCGGCCCGTGGAAACGGACTTTTGAGTCAGATATGGAAAACCCCGGGGATGGGCTCTTTGAGGCCAGTGACCTATAGGTTAGCGCGCACCACGACGCAGCAATCCTCGCAGATCCGGACATGGACAGGGACGGGTCCTTTCGGATCAGCGGTGACCATTTGGTCAGCGCGAGGCACGGCGGAGGATGCGTTACAAGGATTCAGGTGATTGAGGAAGTCGAGATGCTGTTCTGCTACGAGGAGGATGGGCACTGCAAGCAACATGAGCACTGGCACCAGGATGAAGACACACCCTACGGTACGAAAGAGATACTCTGCCGTGGAGACATACCCTCCCGTATGGAAGAGATATTCAGCTGCGAGGAAGACGTGCCCTGTCACGAGGGGAATGGGCGCCACGAGCAAGTAGAGACGGGAGAGACCTCCTACGAGAAAAATGGGTGCGACGGCGAGGAATGGGACGTAGTTGCCAAGTACTTGGAGGGATGTGACTCTGGACGGTAATTCCTAGGCCTGGGTCTTGACGAGGGAAGAAGATTGTTTCAAACAAGGCGCAAGAGAGGCGTAATACCATCAATATTGTATTGTTAATGCAAGTATAGCTACAATTCTATTCTGGGGGTTTTCCACCCTTCAACGCCTCAACACCGATGCCGTGAATTGCATGTTTCAGTTGTCAATGGCCTTGTTGGCCGATGCCTTTTGCTTTCTCAAACGGGCCTTGCGGTCCGAAATTTGCTTATCGAGCTTGCCGTCGTCGGCCTCAGGAAGTTGCTTCTGCTTCTTGGCCTTCTTTGTAGGGGCGGGAGTCTCAGTCTCGTCGGCGTTGTCGAGAGACTTGCGCTTCTTTCCAATGTTGGGCTTCTCACCCTTGAGGGCCTTGGCGGCCTCATCCTCAGCAATGACATCCTTCTCGTCAACCCAGAGCTCATCAGTCAACCAGATGGGAAGGGCAGTAGTCTCGGGACCCTTGAGGTAGATGCTCTTCATGTTGCGCCACTTCTGAGGAATCCACTTCTCGATCATGCCAGTGACAACGGCATCGACATTCTCGGCGATCTGCTCAGCGGTCCAACCGGAGTATCCAATTCGGACCGAGGTGTTTGTTGAGGGATTGAGGCTGACGAAAGCAGAGTTGATGGCCTTCTGTACCTCCTTGGCGATCTCGGCGGGAGTGCCTGCGTTGACGGTACCCTCAGTCTTAACGCGCTTCTGTCGCTTTCCATCGACCTTGGGAGCCTTGGCCTGCAGGTTCACAGGAACAGGTCGCTTCTGCGTTGTCTTGTAAAAAGTCTTTCCCAAAATCTTAGGTAACCGGTTGATAATGCGATCATCACCAAGGAAGATATCAGCCTCAGCGAAGAGCTTCCTCTGCGCCTCGTACTGGCTATACTTGGCCTTGAGCTTTCCGTAGTCGATAACACGAGTGATGCGCTTGCCCAGCTCAGCGGGGAAGTCCTCCGAGGCGACAATGTCCTTGTAGGCGCGCTGGGGCTCGGCGGTGATGAGGCAGATGGTGGTCTCGTCGTTGTTGAGCGAGTGAGGAAGGGAGATCTTTCCGGGCTGCAGACGCGCCTTGTCGACGATGTGGCGCTTGGTCGTCAGGTTGAGCCAGATGGGGGTGGTGCTGGGATCTTCATCGTCGTCGAGGAGGTTGCGCTTTTCAGACTGGTCGGCCTTTTGCTTGGAAGCTTTTTTGATGTGTGCGAGAAGTGCCTTTGAAGCTTTCAAGGTCTAGATATAAACTGTTAGAGACGTTGTACCATTGGAGGAATGGGAGTACAAACCTGATCTGGGTCAATTGCTGTGACAGCGGCAGAGCCGGGAGCGACAACTTCTTTTGAGGGCGCCATTGTTTGTCGCAAAGTTGTAGATGGGATTAGGGATGCAAAAAGTTCAGTTTGATATGATAGTGGGGGCTTTATCAGTAGCTTGAGGAAAAATCATTTTTTTTCTGCGATGGTTGGTTCCGTCGGAATATGCAAGTCCCGGGCTCCGGTCCAGGGTCTCTTAGCGGCTTTTGGGTGCCAAAAATACAGGACAGACCATGGCGATATGGGTTTATACAATTTGGGTGTATGCATCAGTTTCATGGCCCGAGTCCTATAAGAATAATGGTACTTCTCTTTTGAATGCTTAGAATTTTAATTTAGATATTAATACTTCTCTCTCAGGTGGAATACACTCATAGTAAGTAATACATCTCTATCTGTCTCTTTTTCTTACACCCTACGGGGAGTTTTTAGTGGCGGGGCGGAGTTTGGAGGAGGATCCGCTAATTATCACTCTCACGTTATTAACATGAGATCCATCCGGTTGTTCCTTGTTGGGCTTACAAGATGATGAGCCTTTGAATCTTACAACTGAGCATCACCCGATCTCTTGGTGTCTCCTGGATAGAATTACATACTACTCCCCTCTCATATCCTCTACATAATGTCTCCCGATCTGCAAGATCCTACCAATAGGAGAGCTTCATGTGATCAGTGCAGTATGTCCGCCCACCTTTCCCGCTTACAGTTGGGGTCCATAAACTGCGTATGCTGATCAATCTGAAAGGGCAAAAGAAGCTCAAATGTGACGGAAGCTATCCATCTTGTGGACGATGTACGACTCTTGGAGAGCCTTGCAAGTTCTCGGCGCGTATGCCGATGGGAAGACCCAAGAAGAGAAAAATAACTTCTGAGAATGAGGCCCAAGACAGTAGTGCTGCGAGCAGGACATCGCCTTCGACTTTGGCGATGAGTATTGGAAGTGACACTGGTAGTGATATGGGAAGAAGAGCGAGCTTTGATCCGTGCCAACACATGTCTGAAGATGCGCCGTTGGATCTCATACCTCTTGGGTATGTTGACTGAATCGTCACCTTGATGGGCGAGCTGACTCAGATTCAGAAACGAGACAAACGTTGACCCAAAGTTATTGGCATTTGAGTCTGATCCCGGCCAACAGACTTGCGCATGTCTCGCAAGCTTATATTTGTCACTGGAAGAAGTTCGAAAGGCAGACGATTTACCCTTCACAGCACGGTTATCTGTTCTGCGGCATTTGACGACCACGGCCGCAGGGATCATACAATGCCAAGTTTGCCCAACAAAGTTTCTATGGGCAATGCAGAATGCTCAACTCCTCAACACACTGATAATATCCTTGGCGGAAGGATATAAAAAGATCGTGAAGTCAGTCGAGGCTGAAGCGAAACGAGCTCAAGATACCAGAGAATCAAAAGAATTATGCATAAGCGAAGGTCAAAAGCTAGAAGCACCGTCGCAAAACGACCCGTTAGGATTCTCGCTGAGCCTGGATCCTCAGGATTGGAAAAGCATTGCAAACAAAGCTATCAAATCTGAGCTTTTCGGCACGCCACATTCGAGCTCAATGTCGTTTGTGGCAATGTTGCAGTTGATGGAGGATAGACAGAACCTATGGCATTCAGGAACGAGTCATGTACCGCCTGGTATAGGACATCGGCTGGCCCATCAGATGCATGATAAAGATCCGCATTGTGTGTCTGTTGTTAAGCATACGAGGGATATGATAAGTCATTTGTTGGCGGATGTTTGAGTAGTTGGTTTGATACCCAAAATCATGAGCGTTAGTTTTCTTGAACTCAATTATTTGCTTGCTTCCTCTATGACTGGGCTTCCAATACACTGGAAATTAGATGAGAAGTCTGTGATATGCGAGCACAAAGCAAGGCAAGATATATATCGACAAAATCACTACATAAACTTGCCAGACCGTAGGTTTCGAGCCTCAGACAACCAGGATTTTGTATCAAGAAGGCAAGCCTATTATTTGATGATTATCTCATCAAATGGTAACCTGAAGGTCAATCAAGATATTCATTCCTTCACTTTGTGAGATAAGTTCAGAGCTTCGAAACCGGCATGTTATTGGTTCGCCAAACCAACAGACACTGGTAGGGATACTGTTCTCCATTTATTATGCAATGCAACTTTGTCAGACGATCCGATAGGACTGGCCCCTGAACGATTCTGCTGTGCCGTACTAATTCGGGTGTCAAAACCACATCTGGTATGCAGAGCGTGGCATGATAAGTTGAATGTGTTGGTTCGTAACAACGCGAGAGATAAAGAACGCAATCTTGAAGTGACACTCTGCTCTCTTTTTGGCTGACGAACAAACTGTGCAAAAATGACAGACGAAAATAATCCCCAACCAGCTCAGGCGGTCACGGATGTTTCTGGTCTTCTTCCTCCTGAGCATTGGGCTGAGGTAGCTCAGGTACGCATGATACGATATCAAAGACCACAATCGCGTCACTGATAACAAGTTAGGAACTGGGCGATACGGATTCTGCCATAGGAGATGACATTGCTGAGTCAACGGCATCGATTACATCAAGCATTCTGCAGTACAGGAATATCAACGGGAGAACTTATCACCATGATATTGGAAATGCACAGTATTGGTATGTTGTCTGAAGAGCCCAAGGTGCGGGATTAATGGGATACAGGGGAACCAATGATGAGAAGCAGAATGAGTCGATGGATATCAAGTGAGTATACCAAATACAGGTTGGGGATGAGTGCTGATACGTGTAGTCATCATGTTCTGACGTTGGTTTTGGACGGTGCGCTTTATCTTTCGCCTATTTCGAAGGATATCAAGGTTTGTAGTTGCTAGACATTGTTGATAAACCCACTGATGTCTATAGAATGCTCTCGATATAGGTACAGGAACAGGTAAGCCTCGACGTGGTGAATAAAGAATCAGGTTTGACTTGGTGATGGAAATGAGGTTTTCTCAGATAGAAGTCGAAGAGATCAGGCTGTACCCAGGCGGGCCTTCAGATGAATGAGAGCTGACATGAACATTTACTCAGGTATCTGGGCTATGTATGCACCAAGGCTCGTATAGAGAGGAGCTTGTTATTGACTTGCCTTGACAGTGATTTCGCAGATAGTTTTCCGAACACCGAAGTCATCGGCACAGACATATCGCCAATTCAACCTGGATGGATCCCCCCAAACTTGAGATTGTAAGAAATAAATTATTTAACACTGTCATATCTAATGCTTTGGCAGCGATATCGAAGACTGCACCCAAGAGTGGACATTCGCTCCCAACTCGCAAGACTACATCCACTTTCGTTGGCTTGTCGGCAGTATCGTCAACTGGGACCAGCTATTCAAAGAAGCGTATAAGTGTCTCAAGCCTGGTGGTTATATCGAAAGCCACGAGGCTCTTTCGAGAATGGACTGTGACGACGGGAGTATCACCGAGAAGAGCGCTATGCACCAATGGGGAAAGTTCTTCGTTGAAGGGGGAAAGAAGATTGGCCGTTCGTTTACGATTGTTGAAGATGGAGTGCAGAGATCTGCTATGGAGAAGGCTGGCTTTGCCAATATTGAGGAGCGCGATTTCAAGGTGATTTAATCTGTCCCAATGACCCCTTGGCCTACACTGACGCAGCCACCTCGATAGGTTCCCATAGGAGGTTGGCCAAAGGACCCAAAGATGAAAGAAATTGGTAGATATGCGCAGGCTACACTCGAGCAGGACATCGAAGGATATGTATTGTTCATGGCGAATACGGTGGAAGGATGGACGAAGGAGGAGGTAGAGGTGTACATCTCGATGCTGAGAAGGGAGCTGAGACAGGGGAAGATGCATCCGTACTATCAGCAGAAAGTTGTATGGGCTCAGAAGCCGAAAGAGTAAGGTAATGTTGTTAGTATTTGTGATTACCTCATTATTTACCATTATTAGTGCCCTTAACCTTGGCATTTCACCAGGTGCTGTGGTTCACAGCCTAGTAAGAACCCATTCTCTCCTCAATCAGCCCCGTAAACTTCACCATTTCTGAAGAGCACGGCTCCAGCACCTCCTTCAAGACAGGGATCCACCATTCTTCTATCCCTGGACCAAGACCTATAGCAAAAGCATATTCCACATACTCAGGATAGAACCCGCTTAACTCCCAATCAATGATCCCCGTGATGGTGCTTCCATCAACCATGATATTACGCGGTGATAGATCACCATGCGTAAGGACGAAACGTCCAGTCGATTTACGTCGTTGCCGCTCTAGCACTCTTTTCCATTTCCAACGTTGAACGGTCCCGCTGGGAAGTCTGTCAAGACACCATGCATCGAACGCTTCCTCATCCTCGAATGGACCGCAGTGCCTAATAAAAGTGGTGTTGTATATATTGCGTGTCGGTTGTCTGTTAATTCGGCCAATGTATGGCTGTACGAGCGTTCTCATATGCTGAATTTGTGCTCGAAGTTGCACCTTGATAGAACTCTGCTCATCCTCAGACATAGTCTGCCAGACGTCCACGAGCGGCACACCGGGGACACGCTCACTGACCATGACACGCGCAATAGGTCGTTTGGTGATGACACCGTAGACTCCGCGAACCATGGGAGCCAATACACCATGTGTTGCGGCATAGTGCATCATGTCGGCTTGAGAGCGATCGATACTATCTGGACTGCTAACTTTGAGAGCTAGTACTTGGCCATTAGAGGTTGTGTGCTCCAAAACTCGATTTCCCCAGTAGTTATGAATCTCTTTACCAATGACTGCATCAAGATAACTGCATTTCAAATACTTGGGAAGTATACCGTGTTCGTCGTCCCCTTTCTCAGCCTCCATGGCTTTCGATTCCTCCTGCTCTGCTTCTGAGAAGCTCGTCATGCTAATGAATGGCTTAAGATGGAGTCTCGATATGACCGAAATTTTAGCTTTGTGAAGTTGGATACATACAGAATGGGAAAAATGATACGTTTGTGTTTGTTGAGTGAGTGATTATCGTGCACAACATACTTACTGACCAACCTCCTCCTTAACCCCTGCAGCATTCACCAATAGCAAGCCCATCATCAAAGAAAGTGGAGGAAAGAATTAAAAACCACCAACTCTGTAACGTCCAGCCAGAAAAGGTATATTATTAATTAATAGAAACATGCTTGAGATAAAGTTAGTGGTGACACTTTATAATGACGATGATGCTACGTGGGATGAGAAAGAGAATCATGGATTAAGATAAAGAACTTCGTACGTTCCGATTAGTAACCTCCCTCACTCCGGGCGATAACCCAGCTATAGCCGGCTTATTGGTAGGGAAGGTCTTGCCAGGAACACGGATCAGACATTGAACAGCGCTTGTAGGATTATGTCCCCAAACGAGGAGCACGAATGGCACAAAGGGGGAAGAGAGATCTGATTGACTCGAGGCAGGTCCCAGATCTTTCCCAAGAAACACTCAGGGGTATATATAGAGACCAAGTTCCACACCTGTCAAAGATACAGAAGGAAGTCTATGACATGCATACAATAATCGAAAAGCCCAAAAGGTTCAGCTGAAAGATCAATATGGAGTGGCTGAGCGACATATGCAGTTTCCGCTGGCCTCAAAATTTGATATCTGACCAATGAATCATTCAGCTCTTACACAAATTCGCAGTCAAGAGGGTAAGACATGCTTCATGTAAATCGTTGGAGATTCAGATATGTACTGTGAAGTAAAGACAATCCATGGTCAACCATCAAAGAGAAAGAAAAGAACTTTTACCACTCATTAACCTCTCCATTCCAAGCCTCCCCACCAAACATCATAGTCAACTCGAGCGTTTTCATATCGACGAGCTGGTTGTCGAGATGTCGATTCTTCGTATTCCTCGACGCGGGGTATTCCTAGACACCTGTCTTGGTCAATACACACTCATTTGCTCTTCTAGGAAGCACGGACCGGGACGGACGATAACGGGTCGGCACGAATAGCCAACGATTTAGCCGCCTGAAGTTCCACAGCTCCATTATGCATATTCGGGGCGTGAAGCAAAGAGCCTGACCTCTCATCAGCGACGACATCCATGGCACAACAGAAGTTACTGAGACAAGATTCAGGGAACGTCTCCTCTTTGAAAGACAGAAATACCCAAACGGACTCGGCGTTAAATAACCCGATAGTTTAATCGTTCATTTCTCGCCCCCCTCCATCAAAAGGTCAAGTTACTTGACCCTATTTAAGCACACACTTACAGAATCATCCGGAGACACCGCCTGGTATACTTTTTCTTTCGTCGCAAGGGTGCCACAAGGTATTTGAGGAGTGCCATTACCAACTTCGGAAGTGCCATTACCAACTTCCGATTATATCGACACCGCCGCCGGGAACAGTTGACAGGCTGGGATGATGCCTGCTTGGGCAAATGGGCTGTGGGGTCCGGGCATTGGTAGACATTGTTGTGTTGGTGATAGTGATAATGATTGTGCGTCGTAATCTGAGTTATGTTACCATTATACATATCGCCAGTACCGCGATGGGTAGCTCCTTGGCTGATAGTTGAACATTTGAGGTCGCTGTTGCTGATGATATTGATCGGAGACGCCGAAACAGGGGCATTATCGTCTTTGGAAGTCATCTCCACCATAATGAAGTACGGGTGGCCTTGTTGCCAAACTGGTTGGATCGTATGGTGACACTGCGGACGAATGGAGTTTCCATTAGAAAAAGGGTGTGCGGCAGCTGACTCGTGATTTGGAAGGGCTTAACACCCTCTCCTATGCAAGTCTCATGCAACCCCCCCCCCCCCCCTGTCCGCTTGTTGGGGGCCTCAAATCTCCAAAGTCTCCAAACACATGACAGCACTGACCAGATCGTGACATATGGGAATCTGCCAAAGCCTCAAAATTGTTTATTATATCGTATCTTCTGAAGAAGTACCGCATATATTCATTACCTAGTAGCTTTCGAACCCCTATTGCTGGAAGCGGCAACGGAAGATGTGAACACCATGTATCGATTGCCATATCTCGACTCTCGAGGAATATCGATAAGACATTGATGGACGTTCTTTTACTTGTTCATACATCTGTACTGTTGTGTCATTTGCATGAGAGGCGTGCAGGTAAATATGTAGGTGATATAACGATTGCGGCCTGCGGGCTTAGTTAAATGCCTTGTCTCGTTCACCAACGTCACAAACTCATCACAATATCTGCCAAAGACGGAACTGGAAGAGCTCACAGCTACCTCCTGAGCCTCTAAGACGGTTCTGAAGGTTCTCCAAACCCTCTTAAACCTTCAGAATCGCGTTTCCTCCCAAGCGATCCATCCACACCTGTCACGTCATACAGCTTGTCAACCAACAGTGGCGTAGCAAACTGAACCAACACAATCAATCGCATCAGACACTATTCTTATCTTAGGTACTTCCTTGATTTGAAAGCCGAGTCCGAAGAATTGCATTCGACTCGGAGAATCTTTGACGTGGAGTTCCTTACGTGGTCGAGGTCCCCCTCCGGACTGCCCCCAACCGGTTACCTTTCTTCGACACCTTCTTTCATACAAGATATTTTGGTCTCTCTTCTTTGACGTAATAGAAGTACGGAGCTAACTAGAGACAGGGACTAAATATCACTTGACATGGCTTCGATGTATAACAAGAAAGTCCCCGGCTAATGGCGATAGTCGACTTCCATCCGCGATACTGACTCCAATCGACACTGGAACTTGGAGGCTCATCGTCAGAGAAATCTTTTAGTCACCCAAGCACTTCAAGAAGTTCCCTCTTCACTGTTAGAGACTTGATACACACTTCAACTTGTCTCCCTGCCCCCCTGAAACGAAAATCAATACTCAATACGACGCCACCCTCCTGAAGTGCAAGTCTCGACTTCACGAACATACCCAAGAACTCTCGTCTCTTTGATGAAAATCCTGCTATACTTACAGACCGCCTTATGATCAACGTATCAAATGCTTTGTATCGATAGCCTTGTTCTGCCGTGTTACTCTGCTTCGCCCCCTCGAAGTGCCTTAGGTATCACCGCAGTCTGACACATGAGGCTCTGCTGTCCATCTTTCACACTTTTTCACAATCCATTTTCACAATGATGCCTAAATCTTGATGCCATACTCACATCTTGGCCTTCCTTTGCGGTCGCACCTTTTCACAATTTTCATAATCTGAGGTTAATTTCTATGCCACGTTAGCACAACCATAATTTCTCCTGCATTCTGACACACCACCTGAGGACGATATCATCGTCGATGTAGCTATTCACGGCTTGTTACCATCTTCACCGCTTTTTGTTGCGACGGTTTTGCTTGCCTTGTCTTCGAAGTTGAGGCTATCATGGCAGAAATTTTTGGGGTCGCGGCGTCAGCGAGCCAGCTTGGTGTTGCATGCTTTTCTCTGATAGATGTCATGAGAAAGATAAAAGGGGGAGCGTCGACGCTGAAACGATATCATGAGCAGCTCCAAGAACTTCAGAGTCTTTCTACAAGCATCTCTGAGAACCCCCTTCTTCAGACCCCCGAGATTGGGACACAGACTGATGCTCTTCTTTTTATTATCAACAACAACTGTTTGAACTCTTTACTTCGCAAAAGCAGAGTCCTTCGTACTTGGGGCTTCTTGTACAGAGAGCAAGATCTTCTTGATATCTTTGTTAGACTTGAACGACAAAAGAGCAACCTCTCTCTAGCTATCGAGCAGATACAATCCAGAGCCTTGTTTCAAATACAGACAGACATCCAAGTCATGTCCGAAAAGAAGTCTTCGGGCCTTCCCGCTCCTGAATCACCTTCCACAAACTTTCCGGCTCCCTTGGTTCAGGGCGAATACACAGTCTTCCCCTATAACCCAAACACTCCAGGCCCTGCCCCAAACGTTCATTCTTACAACCTTTTCATCAGCTCGCTCTTATCCTCCAACATGTCTACAAACGCCTTTCCGAACAAGCCTCCTCCATCCCACGGTAACGCTTCGACCCCAAACCCGAATGATTCCTCCACTTCCAAGCCTATGCAGCCCAACGAGCGAATGCCTGAGCCCAACAGCCAGAATTACAACAACGCGCTCGCAGCTTCTGGATTCAATCAACGAAATGGAAGAGTGTTCGAAGTCGATGATGAGATGGCTGCAAAGCTATCCATGAATAATCCACGTCAAATGAACCCCCTAATCTACAACAACTCGACCAAGCTTGGATATGGTGACCAGCACAATGGAAATGTTATTGAGATTGAGAGTGGCACTAACTGCATCATGCCTGATACGAGCGGCGATACATGGAACAGCCCGATGACATTGTTCTGGCATTCTGCTGATTCAGGACCTGTCATCTATGGAACTCAGCACAATGGGCCGATTATCCGAACCAAGAAGAAGAGCACGGAGAAAAAGTAGAAAAACAGAGAATGAGGGAATAGGGGTAGATGTGCGAGGAGGACAATTGCTATATGTGTTGGCGAGACGTTTTTGACATTATTGCGTTGTCTAACTGTATATACTTTCCAGAGGTAGCCTAGCTAGAAACTGGTGGGATTGGGGGTTCAACGGGATTGTTGTATTACTGGATAGACGGAATTAGTATCCAACTAAGACAACAATAAGGAAGAAAAAGTATGAGCTGTGAATGGAAAGTTATACTCATGTTGTATTCAAGAGGCATCATAGGTAGAGAATATACAAGCCATAGAGACAATCTCCTCTCCAAACCGTTGGAACTACCAGACCAAGATTGTGACAGTAACAGATACATTAGCTCAAAGAGAAATAAGCCAAACTCTACAGGGGTGTTTCAGCTAAAGTCGCCCATGAAGCTGCCTTATAATTGCATCTAAGATGGAACTCAGCCCTACGGCTAATCGACCTAATCTGACAGCGCCACGTGTTTTACATGCAGCCCATTCAGCTACCCCTCTATTCAAGATCACGGCCATCGATCAAAGGAGAGTACGAGATGGGTTTCTGCCAATGTCACCAAATCATCTGCTGTGTTTATAAACAACAAATCTTAGGCAGTTTCCATGGCTGATCCACTTTCTATCGGAGCCAGCGTGCTGGCTTTCATTGGCCTCGCTGATCGCATCATTCGCGCATGCAAATACTGCATCGAGGCTGTTGAAGATGCACCGAAAGACATCCAGATGATATTGGGCGAGGCTACGTCATTAAGAGCTATCATCGACAGCATTGGCGAATCAAGTGCGACCAGCCTCGTGCCAAATCTTCACGAACAAAATGGACCTATCAATTCTTGCCAGGGTTGTCTTGCCTCACTCGAAGCTCTTCTCCCTACAGCTTTGGGTCAATCTCGGACAGGTAAGCGGCGTAAGCTAACGTTAGTTGACTTCGCATGGCCTTCGAAGCAATCAAAAGTCAGGAAGCTGTTGGCCGAGATATCGCACCATAAGGCTACCTTACTGTTAGCTATGTCTGGTGACATGAGGTAAATCTGCAGGGAGTGTTAGGAAGTCGAGGTTAACGGAGTTTGTCCAGTCGGGACCTAAAGGAAATCAGAATAGGGATCGAAAGACTACAAGGCACAATCTCAGGTCGGTGATCCCAATTGGTGGCTTGCATAAACTGACGAATTCAAAGAATCCGAAACTCGGGAGATCATCCGATGGCTTGAGAGAACGAACCCATCATCTCTACACAACATAGCGTTCAACAAACATGAGCCCCTGACAACTGCCTGGGCTACCAATTCTTCTGAGTGGAAGGATTGGGTGTCACAGGCCTCTGACCACAGGCTCATGTGGATATATGGAATCCCTGGCGCAGGGAAAACAGTTTTAGCATCATATGTCATCGAAGAACTCGAGAAGTTGTGCGAACCTGCTAATGGTAGTGTTTGTACTTATTACTACTGCCACTACTCACATAACCAGGACGAAACGGTGCCAGTACTGAGCTGGATCATTGGCTATATCTGTCGACAGATTAGCTGGATACCACCCGAGTTAAAACGACTTCACGACCATGGCTGCGAACCCACCACCACGGAATTGGAAGAAGTCCTGGAAACAGTGTTACAGAAGATCGATAGTCTTTATATCGTCATCGATGCGGTTGACGAAAGCACCCCTCGGGAGGAGCTTTTGTCGTTGATTGAGACAATGACAATCGATGAACGATTTGCAAAGATTAGGATACTAGCGACAAGCCGGCAATACTTCGATATACAACAATCGTTATCTGAAATATCAACAAGCATATCAATGTCAAACCCAATGGTAGAAGCTGATATTCGAAGATTTGTGCACTCCAGACTCAGATCTAGTCATCGGCTGAAGAGATGGCACGAGCGATTCGACGAAATTGAGAAGGTTCTGGCTTCCATGGCACAAGGAATGTGAGAGATTCTCTTCGTTATGATACTGGCTTCAAGATTTGCCCTTCATGAAACTGTGCTAACTCACAACTATCAGGTTTCGTTGGGCTGAATGTCAAATTCAAGCTATAGAGCGACTTCGCGACCAGTCGAAACTTCAGCAACTCCTTTCCAATCTGCCCAAAGATCTGAGTGAGACCTACGTCAGGATCTTCGAAGCAATTCCTGAAGATGATAGACCGCTCGTTCGTCGTATTCTCACTTGGATCATTGGCCATTCGCAGGCTGCTTGGATTTATCACATTGGTGTGAATGTGAATTTGCTTCTGTCAGCAGTTACATATGAACATTTCGGATCCGAAACCAAAGGTCAAAGCTCCATTATTGACCTTGAGTATTTACAAGAGATATGCAGCTGTCTCATAACGGTTCGATATGTTCCTGGGGATATTTTCGATAGCCGGATGGAAGAATCTCCTGGATTACAGGCTAGAGAAGCAACTGACGGCGAGGATCTCTACGTGTCTCTCGCTCACTACACTGTCCTAGAATTCTTGGTATCACCACACGCCTTTCAACCCAACTTTGCGTTTTTCGCTATGTCTCCCGAGTTAATTCGATTGAAATTCGCAAAGAGTGTCCTGAAACAAGCCCTAGCGGCTGATCCGAAGGGGACAAATACTGATTGGATTCACGACCGCGAAGCATATTGCCTGACACTCGGCTGCGCCTTATATCTACATGATATCCTAGCAGAAACCGATCTTCAAGACCTTTTCATGCGATATATCAATCCTTCGTCCCCACACTATTCGCGCTTCGAAGCAATCCAGTCCAAGATTGTCCAGGGCGATGAAAACTCTAGATGTTACTTCCTACGACACATACCATCTCGAATTAGTTTCCCAGCGATGGGAGACACATGTTTTGGGTCAGCTGCAGCACTGATGAACCTTCTTTTGCTTCGGCATCAGTCTATTCAAAGGGGGCTTATGCCAATGATCAAGAGGCTACTCTCTGGGAGACAGATACAAGAGCTTCTTGATGCAAGAATATCAGCTACCTTTCTCGATGAAGCCGAAGAAGACTTGGACGAAAGCGGGAGTCGATTATGTGAAAACACTTTGGATGGAATGGTCTGGGAGATAGTGCAATCGCGGCAGATCTTTCTTGACGATGAGGAGCTTTCTGACTCTTTTGATATGCTATGGCGCCATTTGGGGTAGATACGAGATTACGTCCATATATACACGACAGATCTACATATCAAAGCTACCATTATGTTGATAGCTCGGTAATACGGCGGTGTTTGCCAAGTGATAGCGAGTCATCGTCGATGCCCAAATTCCGTTCACGTGACAAGTCACATGTTCTAAGGGAACTCAATCGCGCCATGGCGAGCGCAATTTTTCGACTGGTTATTGATAAGCAAAATCGCTGAGCGACCAAGTACCCTTCATCAAAATGAATTTCTTCAACCCATTTTCTCGACAAGGAGCTCAATGGACATTTGTGGGCCGTACATCGTCATTTCCTGATGTAGACGATGATGCAGGCAACTTGGCAAAACATCGCTTGTGTAACGCAAAATCAATACCAGGCTGCAAAGCCTTTCACATACCGAAGGAGGACGTCGCAGCCTCAAAAGAGGTTCCAATTGGTGATGAATCCTCCTGGGAGTCACTTGTTGATCAGGTTCTTGTGTTTCAATACAAAGGCAAATTTCATGCAATCGACCATGTGAGCAGATATCCACAAAAGTGTTTGCAGGGGCTAACAAGGATATCTGCCTAGTCATGCCCGCATAGCCAATATCCTCTTTCGAAAGGCACGCCGTTTGATATTGAAGACTTTGGAGTTGTCCTCAGTGCTGGAGTGTTGTGTCCAAATCATGACTGGTCCTTTGATTTGTTTACCGGCATGTCAGATCGAGGCAGCTATATACTTAAAACCTGGGAGGTCGAAATCAGGAATATCAAAGAGACGGAATCCACCGATACAAACGAGAAAGACGAATTATCGACGGATAAAGAGGTTTGGGTGAGGAGGAAGCAAAGAATAGGTTGAAACAATAACATGGGCTTTCTCCCAGCAAACAAGCGAGATTGACCGGCGGTTTTGAGAGAAGTCGGGCATCGGCAACAGTCCAGCCGTGAAGAAGCTTGCGACACTACCGAGCATAAATACCTGACGCGCCTGGCGTTGCACTGTTTGCCCTGACCTCAAGATACGAATAACATACAAGACCACTGCTCCTTTCCTCATATCAACATGGCCAAGGTACTTCATTACCCACCTGACAGACCAATTATGTGATTGTGCAGACTAGGCTGAAAAGCCAAGAGCTCTAATTACTCATACATCTGGGGAATTATGACAAAGTACAACATGGTGATTACCTAGCAACAATTTTTTTGGTTGTTACTTGGACCGGCTTCTTTGCACCAGAATAACCGGAGATATAGATCACAGGAATCCTGGTTGTCGAGTCATATTACACAAGTCATATCATCTGGCCTCGTCTTGGTATTCCATTTAAGCTTTACTCAAGGGTTTCGGACTGGTTAATTACTGGCATGTGAGTCCAAATACACAATCCCCCTCATTGATAATGATTTGTAACTCTCACCATATCCCACGTCCCGAGAGGACCACCGGGAAAGTGGAGGACAACCCGACCCCATCACCAACTGACACTCCCAGAACAAGTCAAGCTTGTAACGCCACCAATCTATCTGATCTATCTGGTTGGTTTGTGCGGCAAACACCCCAGTGATCTAGATTGCATCTCGGTTACAGCCCATGGGGTAATCCGGGGTAACGTGGAGGAGAGTTTGGGGATGAGGGAGTACTTAATTGACCATGGCTGACGATGCAAAATTGTAAAAACATCACCCCTAACTGCAATACCCAACAGAGTCGAGATGGTCTCTTTCAAAGAAGCCTTTGCGCTGTCTTCGCATGAAGTCGAGGCTGCGACGCCTCCTGGCACAGTCCAGATTCATCGTGAGATTTATTCTTTGACGCGTGAAAATTTCAGGACTAACGGTGAATAGGGGAGCAGGAAGACGCGAGCCATGCGATTATTAGCATTCATGCTACGGATGATCCTCGAGATCCCCTCAATTTCCCGACATGGCACAAAAATGCTGCTTTGAGCGTTGCCTCGCTGTATGCCTTCACCGCGAATTACACGAGTGGTGTTATCGCGCCTGCATTTCAGCTATGGCCTATGATCTTTCCGAAGGACCCGAGATCACTTTCTCAGCTTTCCATTCTGATTGCTGTAAGTTCTTATGACACTGACTCCTTGAAACCAATGCTGATGAGATTATAGATTCACATCCTCTTCCTCGGTGCGGCCAACATCTGGTGGGTTCCCATGTCCAGCTGGATGGGACGACGACCAGTTCTCATCCTCGCTACGACTCTCCTCACATTCAGTACGCTTTGGTGCGGACTTGCAACTTCATATGACTCTCTTCTTGCTGCTCGTGCTTTCCAAGGCATTGGAGGCGCGGCGGCAGATACGGTTGCTCCCGCGCTTGTTGGAGATATGTTCCCTGTTCATCAGCGTGGACGAGCCATGGTAAGAAACGACTTTAGCACAACGATCAACCACTGGTTGCTAATATCCGTGACAGGCCGTCTACACCATCATGCTCGTCGTCGGACCCCTCGCAGGTGGCATCTCAGGAGGCTACATCGTGTTCCAACAAGGCTGGAAGATGATCTTCTGGATCAGTCTCGCTCTATCCGCCGCTTGCCTCATCGGCGTCATCTTCTTCGTCCCCGAGACGTTATATACCCGAAGTGCACCAGTCGAAGGTGTCACGAACCCCGAGGCTGAGAAGAATGCTCAGTTTGGCAACAACGAACACGTCGAGGATAAGCAGTCTGTCAGTGTGGGCGAGCAGCACGCTTCTTACTCTTTTTTCACTTATGTCCAGTCCTTGGGCTTTATCAAGCCTCGGGGAAGTCTCCTGAAGCAGTTTATTCAGCCTTGGCTTACATTGGCTTTCCCTGGTACCTGGGTGGTGATGCTTCACTACGCTGGCCTTGTCGGCGGTGTCGTCACTATTTCTACCATCGGACCCCAACTTATGGCGAGTCCGCCTTACCTTTGGAAAGCAAACGCAGGTCTTATCAACATTGGCGCTGTTATCGGCGGTGTGATCGGATATATCTACACTTTTATGCTTGCTGATGGTCGACTCGTCAAGAAGGCTAGCAAGACACGGCATGGAGTTGCCGAAGCTGAGGATCGATTGCCAACCCTCTTCTTCCCTCTCTTCATCGCCACTGGTGGTTTGTTGGTCTTTGGATTCTGCGCTCAGAACCCTGGTGGCCATCGCTGGGTTGGACTTGAGGTTGGATATGGAATGCTCACCTTTGGTCTGATGCAAGTCCCATCTGTTGGGTTCAACTACGTAAGTCTCCATCATCAATTTCACCAAACATACTAATACTTCGTAGTTGATCGACTCTTATCACTCCTTGGCAGCAGATTGCTTCACCATGGTTACCATTCTCCGTTCTATCATCGCCTTTGCTTGGACGTTCTTTGTGGCTGATTGGGTTCACCTCAAGGGAGCTGCTGAGCCTTTTGGTATCTTTGGACTGCTAATGGGTCTTTTCTCGTTGTTGACTGTTCCTCTCTGGATGTTCGGAAAGCGTTTGAGGATCGCTACAGCGGAACGGGTTCTTCTATGGCAGAGTTACTAGTTGATATTCCTACAAGTTTTGCCTTGAGTCGCCATGATGGAATGAGTAGAGTCTATGTGGTTATCTTATCAAAAATTGACCGAAACAATATGCCCTATCCTGACCCACCTGAGCTTTCGTGTCTATTTGTCCCCTAGTAATATTGTCAACATAAAAGTGGTCTTATGTTTATTGTCATACAGAAGTACCTACCCGGTCCACGGGTCCACGGATCCACGGTAATCGGAACCCCTCAAGCCAAGACTTTTCCAAATGCCAAGGGTTTATCGATAATGGATCAAGTCCCGCTGCCAAGGCATTCACTGCTCACCGCACAGCCCCCCTAACAACTCCTCTCCGGCACGGTAAGCTCACCACCATCACCAACAAAAGTCCTATAACTTTGTGAAACACGTTTCATCGCTGTAAGATTCCTTTAGGAAGAGTCCTCCTTGATCAAATAGCATCTGTTATCCAATAACCGTCGCGCCGAGCCGTGTATGCGCCAATGCGGGTCTCTTGAACCGCGCGCTTTTGGATGGATATTCAGGGGTCCTTGTAAGAAGTGGACTCTTACTCTGCATTGCAGTCGTGGCAGCTTCAAAATCGTTTTCTCACGGTTCACTCGGTCTTGGATGGTCTTGGCTTTTGTGCGGAGGTGCATGCGTGAGGCCTCTCGTGAATCACTGTCAACAATATATATAGATCCTTGATTCTTCACATAGAACTTCACTTTTGCATCAACTCACCTTCACATCAACACTCTTCTCTTCCTTCACATTCACATCAGTCAAAATGGTCAACTTCCACGAGAGCTCTTCTGACATCGAGCTTGAGGACGGTCACATCCTCGTCGCTCAGTGCAACGATGCCGATGGTGAGCCTCAAGAGTCTCGTCTTGACCTCGACTACTACATCGGCAACAACGACGGTGCTTTCTACTGGGGTGGCGAGGGTAAGTCAACAGCCATATCACGTGTCATGTGCAACATGTTGCTAACGATGGCTTCAAGGCTTCTCTGGCTCTGCTTCCGACATCACCTTCGAGCTTGAGGGCGATGACAACGTCCCTGTCCTCCGCGCTCTTCTCAACCCTGTTGATGGAGACCCCGTTGAGGCTAACGTCAACCTCGCCGAGTGCATTGGCAACGACAACGGCACTCTCGTCTATGGTGAGTCTTGATTATGTCCAGGCTTTGGGTTCATGCTAACTAGTGATTAGTCCCTCCTCAGTAAGCGAAGTTATAGACTTGAGGATTGGATTCAGGCGGAAAGACAGTCAAACAAATGAAGTAAAATTACCAACTGTTTGTTCCCTACTTTTTGTGAATCCATGTCTGAAATGTCGTGACTATCAACAAACTCCAAGCCGGTTGCGGTTTGCGTGACTATGCCAACAAAGCATCGCTCGGGATAACGTACAGCGATACCATTGGATATCACCTCACTAAAACAAGTAATGTCCTGGTAAGTTTCAATCAATGGATTTGAATCTCAACATCTACTAGCTTACCCTCCAACACTTCAAAGCAACCATGTCAAGTAAGAGGAGAAAGGCAGTGTCTGCATAGCATTACCCGTACTGGACTTAAGACACGATATTAATACATATTTACCGCAAGGTCCGGGTATCAAGCATCCAACTTCCGCTTCGCCGAATTCTCCAACTCCGCCATAAGCTGCACCAACTTCTCCGTAAGATGCGGCACCGACATTCCCGCAAAATTACTCCTCACAATCCCCATGACCGCCTCCATGACCTTATCAGGCTGAGAAAGCGGCACACTAATCACAACCTCTCCTTCACCCTGAATCTCCGTTCTCCACCGTATACAAGGCTGACCCTGACCAAAACCTTTGAATCTTTGGAGCGCTATACTATCTGCTTCATCTAGGTAGACATTTTGGCTTAAGGCGCGGGAGAGGCTGGATTGGTCGGATAATAAACCGTATACCCAGAATGCGAGACTCGCGTGGTAGAGAATAATTGCCATGGGACCGCGCATTGAACCTCGAGGTGAGTGTTTGGCGATGTGCATTATTTGAGCGGCGTGGAAGATTGTGTGGCGGGCTGCTTCGCTTTTTACCCAGTCGCGGACTGTGGGATAGACTGCGCGTGCTCGTTCGGGACCTTCCATGCCTGCAAATATTTGAATGTCTTCGAATGGCATTTGGAGATGGAGAAGGGCGAGTTCAAGGCGCATTTGGATCTCTGGGTCCGCAGAAGCATCGACGGATAGACTGAGCTTGAGGTGTCCGAGAAGTTTGAGTAGCTCGTCCTTTCGCATCTCCGTGACTAGGGTATTCCAACGTCGAGGTCGTGAGCGTTGGAGGGATGAGAGTTGGAGATACTCCCAGCACATGGTCCATGTACATGAGAGAACAGCCAGAATCGCGACGTATGAGTCCACCGAGTCAAGATGGTTGTTGAGAATATCAGGGTCGTCAATGACATCTGCAACGAATAGCGGCTCGCTCTGTGGACGCGAAGACTTCAAAGAATTCCACTGCTCTGGCGATGCGGCAGTCCATAGATCAGCATTCTCTGGGAAAGGCAGCAGAACTTCAGCATACGACACCGAGGGACTGACTACGAGCGCTGTTGAGGTGTTGGCGTCATGGGACAACATCCTGAAGGCAAGTCTTTTGAAGGACTCATCCTCTACCCACTGCAGCCAGTCTTCTCGAGAGACTTGACCTGGGGACTGTATGGCCTTGCTTTGGGAATAGACTGATCTCTTGAATTTTCCATCGCGTCGCATCATGGTCAGTACAGGGTTGAAGAAGCTCTCTGCTATTTCGACCTTTCGGGGAAGACCGCTCCAAATACCCATCTCGAGAGTGATGACGAAGGCTTGGGTGAGTTGAAGGTCCCGAACGAGAGTATTATCGCGTTCCCACTACGGAAGTGTCAGTTTGTCCACTTGAGAAGTATCGTGTCAAGGACCTACGTGTTTAGCGACGGCTATCCTCAAGCATTCCTGTATAGCATAGCCAAGTTTTGACAAAGCAGGATCAGATGTCAAGACAGCTCCGCAGGCAGCCATAGCGGCGACGAGCTCCGGCTTCTTCTCATTCGGGTTGAAAGAAGCAGCATGGATGAATGATGTGGCATGCGTGACAGGGGATGTGAGGTAGTACTGAAGTAATGTGTCCAACAGCTCGGCGGAGGGGAATGAGGCCACTGCTTTCGACAAGTGATCCGAACGACAACTGTTGACGACCATCATGAGTATCCTGTCGCGAGCTGGTCCTTCTAGTTTCGCAGACGTGACTCTTGTGTTTGAGTCCAAGGCGACACCAGACTCAGGTGAAGGATAGGCAGAGTCTGTGGTGGGAAGGGAGAGATTGTGTTCCTCGGCTCCGGCATGGTCCTTGGCGTTCGGCCGAAACTTCCAGTGGGAGTTCTGAAAGGCTTCAGTACACATTGCAGCAGGTTCACCGGGATCAGTATGCGATGCGGCACGTGGTGTTTGAGCGCCTCGAGGTGTAGGCTGTATACTCCTGACTTCGAAGGGGATGCTTGTGTTATATGAGTCGAGGAACCGGAGGTCTATGTCGTCAAGTTCATTGTATGTGTACATGCCAACATCGTTGGCATTGGGATTTGCCCATCCTCCTGAGAGAAGGTTGAGGTCTGGTAGTGGGAAGAAGAGAGGATCAATGTTGGCGTTCATGGAGGGGTCTAGCTATCGTAAGCTTCATACTTAAAGGCAAGAGACTTGAAGACGTACCAAGGTTTTGGAAGAGGCTATGTGATGTCTGTGGCGTGAGGATATCCAGCGACGGTTGCTCCATGACAGACGACGCCGACGTTGACCCGATATTATTATGATCAGGAAACGCAGCCATGGACGATGACCCATCGTCTTGAGAGAAGATAGCTTCATCTTGCTGCTGCTCCTCAGACTGAAAGTCCAAATCCAGCTCCATGGAGTCGTTCCACTTGCACTCAATACCTTTCTCTTGACATCGACGACAGGGTTTCTCATCACTACAACGCAAGTGATTGGTAGAACATGCCTTACAAGCTTTACCCACCCTGCTAGGCATGTAACGCGGTTGTTCAACTACAGAACTATCCCCAGCTTGCGAGCCATGACCAGCAACATGTCTTTTCAGAAGGTCGCTTCACACTGTTAGTAAGCGATGCAACGGTCGCACGCGGGGTTAGACAAACGGTCTTGTAAAGGCTTTTGGACAAACATGGCACTTGTAGGGTTTCGTCTGTGTATCTAGCACAAGTAAGCAACACTGACTCGAGTCGATTATGGAAGGTAGCAACATACGGGATCGCACGTGACGCGCTAGATGATCAAGACGCTTATAATTCTTCTTGCATGAACCACACTGGAACATGCCAGGTTGAGTCGTCGACATGGCGAGAGTGAGACTTGTCGTGCAAGTGGAGAGCGAGATGGGAATCGGGACGTGGAGGAGAAAGAGAGAGAGAGTGAGCAGCAGGGGGGAAATTGTGTTGTTTTTTCCCTTCGGCTCGGACATGGCAAAGATTCCGCGGGGGAGGTCTGAGGTTTCATTTTGCGGGGGTGGCTACTCTCGGGAGAAGCGATGCTAGATCCGGGATGGTTTGGTGTTGTATTGGAAGGGTCGTGATTTGAGGGGGATACGAAAATTGGGGGAGAGGGTTCCTCCACATCCCGATGGAGATCAACCACCCTACACTAATGATTTTGGCAATTAATTTGTTATCATGTCAATAAATATACTGATAACTGACACTTGTCCAAGAATGGGTATGTTGCCTTGATCAATTGTAGACAAATTTACTGACATCATGAAAGCCAATCTATCACCAGTTCACTTCTTCTCCCATGGGTCAACCATGATGCTAGGGGAAGAGTCCGAGGCTGCCGATTACTGGAAGAAAGCCGGTGATCAAGCCTTGGCCAACAATATTAAAGGTGTTATTATGATGGTACGTCCTTCACCTACTGAATTTATAACCAATCAAATTGACATCATCTAGGGCGCTCATTGGGACGCTGAAGGTGATCGCATGCAAGTCGCCATGAACCCCAAACCCGGCAAATCACCCGTCGCATACGTTCACCCATCAAAATACGTCGACTACGAACTCAACCCCGATCTCGAGACCGGCGAACGATGTATTTCCCTCCTCAAAGAAGCCGGCTTCAATGTTTCTGGAAATCCCGACTTTGATTGGATCCACGATACATATCTCATCCTCATCCGCATGTTTCCCAACGGCTGTCCACCAACGACTTTAATTTCCATGAACGCTCGCTTCGATCCTCACTACCACATGCGCGTCGGCGAGACTCTCCGTCCTCTCCGAAAAGAAAATTATCTCATAATCGGCTCTGGCGGTGCAGTACATAATCTCTACCGCAACATCTGGGCCCCCATCTTATACTACTCCGATAACTTTGCGCAAGAGAAACCACCTGAGGCGTGGGCCCTGGAGTTTAGACAGGCTGTTGAGGATGTTATCAAGAACAATAGTGGACCGAGATTGAGACGCGCGATGACGAGGTTGATGAAACATCCCTTTTATAGAGATGCTCATGCTACGGATGATCATTTCATGTCGGCGCTTTTTGTGGCGGGTGCCGTTGGGGATGAGGAGGATGAGGGTGTTTACGGTGAGCTCAAGGCTGAGACTTGGGAGTTGACGAATATGTGCAATAGTCAGTTTACTTTTGGGTCATGGCCGAGGACTCTTGCGACGGCGGCAGCATAGTCAGATTGTCACAATAGAGTTCTTGATATACAGCGCGCAACAAATACAAAGACATTGATTGATTCAAGTATTCGCGACGCAAATAATTATGTACATATAGAATCGTCCTCATTAGATTGCTATTTTTAGCACGAGCTATTATCATTCCTCCGCATACCCGTATCAAACTTCAAGAGTAGCCTTCCAGCATAACAAGCCTAGCTGGAGATCTGTATACATGTTAGTTACTTGTGATTGCTTCGCTATTCATTGCATCAACTCACCTCAATGATAGCAGGACCAGCAGCGACGGTATCATCAGAGACAACATCCTTGCAGCCAGTGAGGACAACGTATGTCTGTCCAGCAAAGCCTTCAGGAATCTCAACAGAGAAACCACCGTCAACAGCCTTGGCCTCAACGAATGTTGGGCCAGTCACAGCGATGAAAGCAGCATAGACACTCTGGCCCTTAGCGCCCTCGAGGGTATAACCAGGTGTCTGAAGAGTAACGGTATCACCAGTCTTGATCTCACTACCAGAAGCAGAGGCAGCCAAGGCAGGGAAAGCCTTGACGGGGAGAGCAGGGTTTTCCTTGGGGCAACCGGTGATGAAGCCTGAGGCAAGAGAGTAGACCTCGTTGTAGCTCAGAGGAGCGTCGAAGGGCTGGGCAAAGGGGACTTGCTTGAGACCAGCGCGGATGTAGGATGAGTGACGGGCCTCAACGGTGAGGATGGATCCGGCTGCGGTGAGGTAGGTCTTGCTCATGATATCGGCTGCGGCACCGAGATAGGCAGAGACTCCGACGCCCTCGAGGACGGAAGCGGTTGCGAGGAAGGACTTGACATCTGTGACGCCGAAGGAGTACGTGCACTCCCGAACGGGTGTAACACCAGCAGCTATAAATGTCAGTACAGCTCACTCATTATATGAATTCTATTTTGAGACATACCCTTGAGAGCCTTGGTGAGAAAGTCAACATGAGCAGTCTCATCAGAGGAGACCTTCTTGATGTTGTTGTAAAAGGTAGAGTCGTAACCAGCATCAGCAAAGTCCTTCTCAGTAAAATTGGAAAGCCCTTGACGATAGAAGTTATCCTCTAGATGCTCGAGGGTAAGGGCATAATTGAGGATGACTCCATCGTTGAGCTCGGAAGCACGCTTCTGGATGGCTGGAGCAGCAGAGACGAGGCCAGCGGCCAGGATAGGGAGGGCAGTAGAGAAATGCATTATGTTGGTAACTCGTTTCACTGACGAAGGAGATGAATGAGAGGATAAAGAGGCAGTGCTATAGTAGGGCAGATGAGTCTTGACTTGTATCAAAAAGTCTCCTCCTCAGATCTCCAATGGAATGGTCAAAGATATATCTGCATCACAACTGAAATGCTTCTAAGCAACCCACGCCAAGTTTCCCCATGATGATTCGACTCTCATCTCACACCACCATCTCCGATCACTTGAAATTACACACAGCCCTATTTCTCCGTAGACTCACTAACAAAACTCGGCTTCTTGCCCATCCGCTCCGATCTTTCCGCCCTATCCAATCTCACTAAACAAAACAGCCGAACCCAAAAGTAGCAGTGCACTATAACTCTTGGCCCAAAGAAACACCTTTCGCAAACAAAACAGAACATCAATTGCCGAATCAAAACGTCATGGCTGGGATGATCGCCAGGTACTTGGGGCTCGGCATCTCACGTAGCCGTGTAGAATAGTGTGAAACTAGCGTTGAACATCATTTGTCCGTTGTTTTCAAAGTGTGGGGTTTTTGAGTGTCGGCAAGTTTTGTTTCCGTGAGCTAGAGAGGATTGAGTTATAGTGCTCGATTTGGCGAGACATGGCTCGGAGTATTCACCATCCGGGGGCCAACGTCGCGTTGATTAGCCTTGGATTTTTAGAATTCCAACGATAATGTTGCCTCTGTGGTGAACGTGTCTGGAGACTGGAATATCGTGCCTTAGGCTGGGCTTCAATGAAATTGGTGTAGATCAGGAGAATTGGTAATCTGCCCGATCATCCGAAAGTCTTCGGACAGAGTTTGGTCCGTGGAATCAATAGTCAGTGCTGAGATTAGTATCCTATTGTACTGGCAAATGATGCAGACTATCAAACATACCATTCTTTTTAATTAGTCTCTCTCCTGTCTTATTTGTCTCTGCATCCCATCGAACCACCTGCTGCCGTAATATTGCTCAAGTTTCAACATTCACTCTTTGACCCTCACTCATCACTCTCATTCACACACGCAAACATGAAGTTCACTATCGTCGCAGCTCTTGCAGGTAAGAATTCTCTTTCCTTACCCAGGCGTACACTATGCTTTGACTGACACCTTACACAGTCCTCTCAGGAGTCCACGCTGCGTCTACGACTATCACCTGCAGCGAATGTCCCTCTGCTGTAACGACTCCTGATATCGTGACTCGTTCGGCCCTCCCGACTACATCATGCACTGAGAAGCCCTTGACGGTTGTATCAAACACCAAGGGAGGTAGTGGAGCTGCTGCACCTACTGGCTCGGGTGCCGCCTCTACCCCTTCTGCCCAGGTCCCTGTGTCTGGAGCTAGTGTCAACAAGAAGGGTAGCGTTGGTGGAATGGCTGCGGCGGCTGCAATGGTGGCTGCCTATATGCTCTAGTCTTTTATGTAGTAGCCAATGGCAGGTATACCAGTGTCGGTGAAGGTTAATATTCGGTGGATACGAGTTTATTATTGTGATGTATAAGCAGCCAAGCTGCGTATGTAATACCGAGTTTTGTTTATGGAGGAATGTATTTGGACTTTTGCGAGGTCTCACAGTTGCATACGTTGGATGATGAAAACCACTAATCTATTATGATATCTATATGCAATCTAGTTGGGGATCACTGGAAGAGTAATATAGTTTTGTTGGCGATGTCCAAAGTGGATGTGGTTCGAACCTTGAAAGATCTCAGGTGATCTAGAAATTAGTTAGCAATGAGCACCACAATCTCAAATGTTTATGCTTACCTATCAACTGAATCGTTATGCAAGAATATTCCCGATCCCTGAGTATCACCAGACGACACTTCAAACACCAACTTACCACCCTTATCCACAACAACATTGGTAGGCCAAACCTCAATATCAACAGCATAGACCTCGCCCTGTATCACAGGCTGAACATCTTTGCTAGTGTAGTTGCGATGAGGAAGCCACTCGCGGTGCTTAGGATGTTCTTGGTCAACCTTACGCAGCGATACGCGAAGCCAGCCCTTTGTTACAGGGACGGGATCACCTGCTGTGCCGGTATAAAAGACCTCTTGTCCTGAGGGGTCGAAGTGACGGAGTGTGACAAACAAATCAATGTCACTGGGCGTAGGCCCTGAAGGATCAGGAGAGACTGAGACATTGAGATGAGCGACAACGTGGCCTGTGATCTCTGTCTCAGCCTCAAAAGCAGGAGTCGAGAACTGCACAACCTCGGGCTTCTCCAGCGTTCCAAGAGCTTTGTAGGTAATCTTCTTGCGATCTGTCTTGGGCTCGTCCCAGCTTAGACCATGATCAGGTGTAAGGAAGAGCTTCTTATACTGCGTTCGCGCAATAGGCCACTCGCTCTCCTCCCTTCGAGGATAAACCTTCTCCTTCTCGGCATCGTTGAAGCCAACGTTTCCCTTTCGAAGAACAAGACTCACGGGAGCGACTTTTCCTTCTTGGGACCAGCCAACGCGGTCTTCACCTTTGAGGAAAGCATCAAGGAAGCTTCGTTGAATTTCGACTTCTTCTTCGTAGTAGAAAGGAAGGTCGTGACGACCGGTGATGAGGCGGAGATACTTGAACTTTGAACCGGCGTGGATATACCCTTCGATGTTGCCGCGGAGGTGGAGAAGAATACCGCCCCAGTTACCTACTGAGAGTAAGGGGACTTCAATATCGCCCATGTCGTACTCCTTGGAAGCGTAGTAGGCCTCATCTCGGAAACGGTTGACTTGGTTATCGATGGTCTGATCTTGTCTGTTGGCCTCAAGCTCTTCTTCAGGTAGATCACCCTCGATAGTATCAGGACCCCAGTTCCGAGCATTTCGACCAGGTCGGCCGTACTGATTCGTGATGACCTGGCGGTTCCACCAAAACTTGATAAAGGCATTTGACAAGATTCCACCATGTCGGCATCGATCGCGGTAATAATCCGACATGCCCTCCCAGGGAACAATAGCACTCAGACCCTTTGGCTTGCGGGCAGCGACTCGCCATTGACTTCCGGCGTAGTAGCTAATGCCGAGAAGACCGACCTTGCCAGATGACCAAGGCTGCTCAGCGGCCCACTCAACAACATCGAAGAAAGCTTCACTGGTGCCTCTTGACATGGTATCAAGCTTGCCGGTTGATTGACCGAGGCCTCGCTCATCAGCACGGACAATGGCATAGCCGTGCTTGGTCCAGAAGCCAGGATCTGGAGTTTCCCATGCTGAGTGCTGAGACTTGTGTTGAGGATTCACCTCACCGAAGGACTTAGGGTGAAAGCTGCAGCAATGTTAATTACCATTATTTGTAGTAGAATAGAGACTCACTCTTGATACCAAATGTCCTTTCCATAAGGTCCATATGTGACGAGAACAGGGACCTTGTCAACACCCTTAGGCCGATAGACATTAAGTCTCACCAGTCCATCACCCGCCTTGAGAGGAACAGTAGCATTCTGTTCAAAAATGTAAGGAAACGACTCCTCATCCACAGTATGGATATCTTCCTTGATAGAGTTCGGCATTGTAATGATTGGTGTAGTAGTAGAATTGAGTTACCCAAAAAAGACCTTGTAAAATATCGTATGACAGGCCCTATTTCACTTCCCTCTCAGTGGATTACTCCCCCTCAATTGCACCATATTTTTCTTTCTGGCCGAATTGTCCCTTCGGTTGAAACCCCAACTTTTTAAGTGGAGGGTTCCGATACGGGGGGTGTTCGGTTACGTGGGGCCGAAACCCGAAGTGGTGAACCCCAGATGCAAGTAAGATCGGGGACTTGGAGGAGATGAGATGGGGAATCTGAGGAAGTTTGATCATGGGACGTTTCTTTGAGTAGGGGGTTTATTAGGTTCAGAGCTGCACGAAAATAGTTACATCGTTTGGTTATATACAATTGCCCAGTACGCTCTTCTTGAGTTATTGTATCGTATTATTCACTTGCAATCATGACTCAAGACACAGAAACAAGACCTTTAAACATTCTTGTTGTTGGAGCAGGTAATTCGAATTAATTATGAACCTGTTATACTGAGAAAAGGCTAACATTATCAAGGCATTGGTGGTTTAACCGCTGCGCTTGGTCTCCGCCAACAAGGGCATAAAGTAACAGTAAGTGAACTTTATCATGACGATGCCCACTTTGACTCATATCCTGTAGCTATTCGAGAGATCACAACTGGTAAAAGAAGTCGGTGCTGCCATTCACTTAGCTCCCAATTGTCATGGAATCTTGAAGCGATTTGGTGTTTTCCCTGAGAGCTTTGGCGCAAATCGCGTTGAAGGCGTAAGTAGCCTAATGGCTCAAGAATCTGAACGACAAGCTGAAGCTTAGTAGGTCACTGAGTACACGGGTGATGGACACCTGAAGTTTGACCAGAACCTCAAAGGACCACTTTCAGTTTGGGAGCACGTACGTTAACCAATCTTGATCTCAACAGCAATCGCTAACTGGGCGTAGCCATGGGTCCTGGCGCATCGTGTCAGTCTTCATGAGAACCTCAAGAACCAAGCGACTTCCAGCGACGGCCCCGGAACGCCGGCTATTCTCAAGACCTCCAGCCCAGTTGTTGACGTTGATCCCGTCACGGCGACAGTCAAGTTCGAGGATGGAACTACAGTATCGGGAGACTTGGTCCTTGGAGCCGATGGCGTTAGCGTAAGAAGCCGAAATATCCTCACTTTCTGTATCTTCAAGCTAACAAAAAGTAGTCAATAACGCGATCAATCGTTACCGGCTCAGATATTAAGCCTTATGGCTCCGGAAAGAGCGCATTCCGCTTTATGATTCCCCATTCAGATATCCTCAAGAATGAAACAACCAAGCCTTTCGTTGAACGCACTGGCACAATGACCATGTGGATGGGCGATGATCGCAGATTGGTCATGTATCCTTGTTCTAACAACACTGTCATGAATTTTGTTGCCATTCATCCTAGCAGTATCACTTCAGGAGCAAACAAGGGATCTGGTAAGTGACGCAAGTAGCTGAACTCTGAGGATTAAAGCTGACATTACTAGGCTGGGGCCATGGTGGTAGCAAGGACCTCCTTCGTGAAGTTTACAAGGACTTTGAGCCAAGAGTCCTCGCTCTTCTGGATCTGGTGGATGTCAGCGAATTGAAGCTTTGGACTCTGTTGGACATGGACCGTATTTCAACATGGCACAAAGATCGTCTTGTCTTGCTTGGAGACGCTGCTCATCCATTCTTGCCTCGTACGTTCCTCACATCTGGATGGTATTGACATCACTGACCATACCTATTATCTAGATCAAGGACAAGGAGGTGGCATCACCATCGAAGACGCCGCATCACTGGTCGCACTGTTCCCAGCCGGCACAACAGCCAATGATATCCCCAGCCGTCTAGCTCTGTATGAGAAGATTAGAGACGAGAGAGCTCACACAGTGCAGACTTTTACTAGACAAGCTGGCGAGGATCTCAATGAGGAGAAGCGAGCTCAGTTCAACAGTAAGTCATGTAACACTTACGCCACGATCCAAAGCTGATCAGCATCCAGTCTTCAAGTTCCTCAACTACAACTTCGGTCATGATGAGTGGCACAATACCAAGAAGGCTCTGAAAGATTATCTTTGGTCTCAAAACAAGAACCTCCACTGGAAGTCGCCTGTATCATTCGGTCCCATGCCAAGTCCTCGACAAGATTATCATGGACAACGATATAACGGTAACGACTCTTCATTCACTACTTGGTCGGTCCGCTTTAAGTCTTCAGCTCCATATCTCAAGACCCTCTTTCCCACGGACCGCTTCAATTTCTACAAGCCCGGTACTGTCGCTGAAGCTACGTACTCATGCACTGAGCTGAGGAATATGAAGTGGCTCGGTGGCGGTGGCTACAAGTTCTTTGGTCTTTGGATCCATGGTGTGCAGTATGAGAAGAAAGATGGTAGCAAGATCTATGGATCTTTCCTTGCCGTGCTGCTGGAGAACTTGGCTGATCCTATCGTCACTGGCCGTGAGGAGTTGGGTATGCCCAAGCTTTTCTGCGATATTGACGTTGTGGAGAAGGGAGCGAATACAAGCATTCGCTGTAGCTGGAGGGGGGCAGAGTTCGTCGATATCACGCTCAAGGGTCTAGGCGAGGCTGTCAACGGGCATGCAAACGATGTGAACGGCACAGACGGACATCCTCCTCCTACTGGTCCCCCAGGAGCCCCTCCTCTACCAGAGGAACAAGGACTTTTGGTGTACCGATATGTTCCTGCGGTCGGCAAGCCTGGTGTTGCTGATGCCGAATACCCTGTGTTTATTGAGAATGGGTTGGAGACGACGAAGCGACAGGTTGAGAAGACATTGGTTGGAAGTGGCGGGGATTTGGATCTTACGGCGGGTACATGGGATACCCTGCCTACGTTGAACCATATTGCGGCTGGGTTCTCTCAGATTCCTGTTTATGGTGTTGTTAAGAGTAAGGTTGAGTATGGAAGGGGAGTTGATGATATTTCTCATGCTCGAAGAGTTGACTAGCGAGTTCAAGTTTTGTATACATATTTGATTAGTATTCACAGCAAGAAGCCATTTGATTGCATACTGAGTTTTGCCATTGTATATGGTGATGTCTGGTGACGCGACTATCTTTGTCGATGGGAACCAATATCTCCTGGTTTTTAAATGACTATGAAGGTGATCCAAGTAACACAAAGGTTGATACTGTATGAAGAGTAGCATTTACCTCAATAAATTGATGGGAGACCTGGGTCACAGCAAGGAAAGATACTCATGGCCTTAGGTAGTGATTCGGATAGAGAGGAAAATAAGACACTTGAGTCAAATAAGGTTCTTTATTCTTCACATATCTATAGAATCAAAGGTCAACAAGGTCGAGCAGGAGTGAGCTGACCAATACATTCACCAAATCCAACACCTGAACCATCCCCACCAACAGATCCCGTTATCCTCACAACATCACCATCCTCAAGAAATCCCCTCTTCGATCCATCACTCAAAGTCACCGGCTTACTACCACCCTCTGTAGATTCGAGCATACAACCCCGGCTTGTTTCCTCAGAACCAGAAACAGTACCTGTAGCCAGAAGATCTCCTGTTCGAAGCGCACTGCCCGAACTGACTGAATGCGCGACCATTTGCTGAGGGGTCCAGTACAGAGATTCGACTGGACAGACTCCAAGTGTTGTGGCGGTGTTGTTTGCCAGGACGTCGACTTTCAAGGTGATGGAGAAAGTCGAGGGGTTGGGATGCTGGAGGTATGAGGCTGATATAGCCTTCTGCTCTTGAGCCTTCGTTCTGGAAGGCTCTAGAGCGTCGAGGGTGATGATCCATGGAGAGATAGAAGTTCCTAGACTCTTGCTGTTGAAAGGGCCGAGGGGGAACATTTCAAACCCTTGAATATCACGGGCTAAATCTGTTAGTCTCTCCCGTCAACAAGTGCGTTGCTTTAATGCTTACCACTCCAATCATTAAGAATGACAAAACCAAAGATATGATCCTCAGCATCCTTCGCATGAAGTCTCTGCTTCAGGGCCAAAGGCTTTCCAACCACTGCTGCAAGCTCAACTTCATAATCGACCTTCTGAGACGGTGCATAAATAATTGGATCATCAGTTTCGGTTGCAGCAGGGTTCTTGAACTGTCCATAAGGACGCTCAATGTCCGTTCCTGAAACGACGATAGAGCCAGTCCGGCCTTGATATCCAACTGGGAACTTGAAGAAGCCGGGTGGCGGCGTTCCGTTGTTGACTACTATACGGCCTGCGTTTATGACGTGGTCAAGGGAGCAGGAGAAGTCTATTTGAATTTAGCACTTTATCAAGATCACACGAGGGGTTTCTCATACCTGCAAAGTCTTTAATTTCCACTGGCAAATGCATTGTCACAGCATGGATTTCTTCTTTGCTGCCCGAAGGAAAGCCATTGAGACCATTTTGTTGATAAACTTGCTGGATTTGCTTTCGTACATGTTGATGCACGGTCTTAGGAAGAGCAGCAAAAGAGTTCAAAGTTTGTTCGTTAAGAACACCTCGAGGGAGGCCATCGACATGTTTGAATAATTGGTCGATAAGATCATTCAGAAATATCACCGTATTCCCAAGCCTAGTAACAGCTTGGGGGTTCTTATGAGACTGAGAAGAAGCTATTCCAAAAGGAATGTTCTTCTCGGTGAAGTGATGAGAGAAGTCTGCGGCTGTCATCGTGTTTGTCCGCAATACTTGTCTAGTCACGATTTTCTTGTTTTCGAAGTATAGCAGTATAGATGGCACAAATGATAGCTCTATTCATTTCTAGGCACGTATTATCAATCATTGGGCTGTTCTGTCCCGAGGACTTAATTCCGAACCCCGCGAAGGCTTAAGTGGACGATCGGCAATCCGTTGTTATGGGCGCTCTCCACATCCCGATGAGTAAATCAAGGGGAAATGGTCCCGGTACGCAAGAGAAATGGGGCCACCATATATCCGGCAGTTAACATAAAAGATATGAGAAATAACACTACGAGAATACATTGATTTCGAACAATATTCAGAGGAAGTTTACAGAATCCATTATCTGCCATAACCAGCTATACACAAAGTTTGTCAACTATACACCTTCACAATGGCTCTCAACGGCAAACTCAGGCAACCCCAACGCATCATCACAACACACAATGATGAAGGCAAAGCCATCATCGACACATCAATCAACTCAGACGCACCCTTCTACGCCCTCCTCAACGGCGAAGCACACTTCGCACTAGGCTACGCCACAAAAGAATTCCCAGCCAAGCTCACCAACAACGCCGACGTAGAATCCTACCAAGGCTTCCTTACCAACCAACCAGGCCTCAGCATCTCAACAGGCACTATCCTCCGCTATGTCGATATGTGTCCTGGCCATCTTTCACCTATGCACCGCACCGTGAGTCTTGACTACGGTGTTGTGCTGGAGGGTGAGGTGGAGCTCATTTTGGATTCGGGGGATAAGAAGATTTTGAAGAGGGGTGATGTTTGTGTTCAGAGAGCTACTATGCATGCGTGGAGAAATACTAGTGAGACGGAGTGGGCGAGGATGTTGTATGTGCTTTTGCCGTCGACGAAGCCTGATGTTGGGGGTAAGGAGCTGGGTGAGGATTATGGAAATATGGAGGGTGTCAAGGCTTCAGAGTAGATACATTTGATTTTTGAGTCGAATTGAGCCAAAGTTAACCATGATAATTGCATTCTAGAAACGTGCAGCATTTCCTATCTCCTGGAATGTCATAGATTGATCAAATAGCCCATGAAGCGATAGCCCCCATTTTTCTCTCGCGGACATTGAAGGGAAATGTAGCTTGATATATGTACAGAACATAAAATAGTTTACATAGGCGTGTGCTGATATAAGCTATTTTGTGTGATAGCTGCTAATTGAGTTGTCTTCATCATTGCCAAGATGAATCTTCATGGCGAAGAATAGGAGGGAGGAAAGATGAAAAATGATAGATTTGATATATGTTAAATAACGAAAGAAATTCAATTGCAAACTCCGACCCTTAAGCAGTTGAACTAACACTCTAAAACTCTCCCCCGACCTGATATTTCCAAACCTTATCCGTAAACTTTCCAATCGACGCCCTCCAATACTGAGCAGCGGTCTTCTCAAGTTAGCTCACACACATAAAACACTTCGATTATACTTACAGCATTGACATTCAGGCCTCTAAACATAGCAGTTATGAAGAACCTCTCAGCCGTGCTGGTGTAGACGCGAACACCATTAACATGTGCTGCGTCTCGATTAAGAGGCCTATACTCAGGCACCCGACGATGCGGTAGATCAAACTCAGGATGATCCGCAGAAGTCACAGGCGATGTTCGACAATCAGGCGATTCTTCGCGAGCGTGAGAGTGGTGAAGCTCATAATCGCGAAGGATGGAGCTGTGAAAATCGCCGTTTTGCGTGTGAGTGACTGTAGTGGTCGACATGGTGAAGATAGTGATGGATGTTGATGTGAAGTTTGGACACTGGCAGAAATTGATAGACGAGTCAGTAAATTACTGAGGTTGCATTTTTGCCTTATTCACATGGTGTTCAAACTCTACCGGGTGATTTGGGGCACTATCGTTTGATGAGACCTCCACTCGGGATGTGGAGGAGTACTACCACCCCGAGAAGTCCTCACCCGAACCGATGGAGAATGGAGAATCCGGGGTCCCCCGGAACCAACCCCAACTTGAGTTCTTAGCATCACAAAATAGGGGTCCTCAACAATACTTCATATCTCCAATTGCCAACATCAGCTTAGTGCACCATCATTACCACTGTTCACAATGTCGAAATCATTCGCAGCGATTAGATCAGCAGCCATCGATGGGCGTCTTCACAACCCGTTCTACCGAAAAGACCAATTACGGAATCTTCACAGCGCGTTGGCAGATAAAGCTGTTCAGGTTCAAGATGCCATTGCGAAAGATACGAGGCATCAGCCTGCTGAGGTCAAGGTTGAGTATTGGCTTGCTTTGCAGGCTATTGCCGAAGCGCATGAGGCGCTTGATCCGGTGAAGGCGATTGAGGATGAATATGCTGTTACGAAGGGTCATGATGATACTACTAGTCGGGAACCGATTGGTATTGTTGTTATTGAACCGGCGTATCATGCGTTCTTTTATGGATTGATTGCGGCGTTGGCGCCGGCTCTCGCGGCTGGAAACTGTGTTGTTGTACAGGTAAGTTACGTTTGGTTATTTCGAGATGATATAAGTACTGATGAGTATAGGCTCAAAACTCACTACGTGAGACGCCAAAGATTGTGCTAGATTTGATCGCCAAGTCTTTGGATAGAGATATTTTCACAGTCTCAAATCAAGAGGTCACAGCAGAAGATATCAGCCTTCCTCACATCCGCATCTCACAAAATGGGTCAGACGGTCCCATTCTGAAAGACCATCTAGTCTCAGATCCAGAGGCACCAGTCGTAGCATTCGTGGAGAGAGATGCAGATATCCAAGCAGCAGCAAAAGCTCTTGTATCCGCACGCTTCAGCCTCCAAGGTAAAGCGCCTTACGCCCCTGACGTTGTCCTCGTCAACGAATGGGTCAAGAAGGATTTACTTCGAGCTCTTGTGCAACAGAGTACTGAGTTCCTAGCCAATTCTCCGAACAAATCTAAAGCTCCCAAGTCAGCGCTGTCGAAAGAGGTTGAGAAGGATGATTCTGTGCATGTTGTTCTCTCTGGATCGAATGGGGTGATTCTTGATGTTGAGAGCAGACAATCGAGTTTGCTTAACCAAAAGGTTGATGAGACGACGCTTATTGTGCATGCTGTTACGAGTATGGATGATGCTATTGATGCTTCAAGAGAGTATGTACAATGCCCTTGTTGTGGGCTCATATATCTGACTTTTATAGTATCGGATCTCTTGTTGCGGCATATGTCTTCACCAATCCTGCTATGGCCAAGTATCTATGCCAATTTGTAGATACAGCCGTCAGCTTCGTTAACCACATCCCCACCAAGCTCCTCTGTAAGCCACAACCTCCCGTCCCTTAAAACCAACACTAACAGTCCTCAGACTCTCCTACCGCACCGGCCGGCATCCCTCCCCAATCTGGCACCAACAACATCTACCACCAAGATCTCTTCTCCCGCCTTAAGCCCAAGTATCTCACCAAATCCGCCACTGACAGCAAGCTTGACAAGGTTGTCGACACAACTTCGACCAGAGAGCTAAATGGACTAGATCAAGAAGCTACGAAGAGACTCCCTGAGATGAAGCGTAAGCTGAAGGGAACGAATCTTGGTTTCTTTGAGCAGGGTATCGTGACGAGTTTGGCGTTCATCTTGACTACTGCTGTGTCGGGGACGGGTATTCTTGGATACTATGGATATAGGTTCTTGAGATCGTGAGGGGGGGATTTGCTCTGCAGTGGCGGAATTTACTTTGTATAGTGACTCCATAGCGTTCAAGATTACTTTTCTGGTTTAACCCTTCGTAAGTGTTGTTCAGACTATCTATGTCCGAGAAATACCCCTCTCAAAGAGCACGGAAATAGTTACGGGCTTGAAATAGGGAACTGATACCTGCACCACCCCCGGTGCATTTATCAATTTTTGAAGGTAACCGCACCACCCGGTGCAGCCCTTATGTAAGCCGGATACGGTTGTCATCAACTTCACCGCTTTTTCATCAATTCATGACTTCTAGACTATTAATTCCACTTATTGTGACTGTTATCTATTACCAATGACTTCAATTGAGTCCTCTCTTGCCTGGTTTGATGATATCTTGCCCCTAGAGGGTCAATATGAATCTAGAGAGAAGGTCCGAGAGGCAATTAACGCCTGGGCAAGGCCTCGTGGATATGCCTTCTCAATCTAACGATTAAGGACTGATAATGGAAGAGGCGAGGTTATATTTAGCTGTGACAGGGGAGCAGGGCGTATACCCTCTCTTTCAACTAGCCGGGAGACCAAAAGCCGGCGCAATGGGTGCCTCTTTTCTGTCACCGCAAAGGAAGAGCGTTATATAGGTATTTAGTACCTGAAGCATCGTCAAGGGCTTCAATTCCGAGTGCACAATCACGAGCCAAGCCTCGATCCAACTGCACATCCTGTTCATCGTCAGTTATCAACTCAGACTGCTTCATTAGTTCATAGCCTCTCTGATGCCAGCATTACGCCAAAGAAGATCAGATCTTATATGCGGCTTCAGTCAGATATAATTGCTACGCAGCGGGATATCTATAACTGTATTGCTGCAGGCAAACATGCCCTTGCCGAAGAGCTCAATAAGCAGGGCTTTTGGAGTCATATATGCCTTAACGAGAGTGATACAGTTACAGCTGTTATATTCTCACATCCTGATTCACTTGCCTATCTTGAGGCATATCCTGAGGTCCTCATCATGGACTGTATATATAAAACCAATAAGTATAGGATACCTCTTCTTAATATCGTTAGAGTAGATGCCTATAAGAAGACCTTCTGTGTTGCATTTGCCTTTCTCGGTGGGGGAAGACTTTAAGTGGGCTCTCTCTCGATTACGGTCTCTTTTCGATGAGCTCAAAATATGCCTCCTATCGGTCATATTAACAGACCGGCAACTGGCCCTTATGAATGCAGCTTCCTCTGTAGATTGCTTCCCTGATTTTGAGCTATTATTATGCTTATGGCATATTAATACTGCAGTCCTCGCTAACTGCATGAATTCATTTATATGGGATAAGAAGAACCCTTAAGGAATGGAAGAGCAGAAAGAGTTTGAATATCTTTAGAAGGAGATAACATTCTTACTGACTCAAGAGATCTATTATGAAAGGCTTTAGAAGTTCAGGGAGCATTATAAGGCTAATCACCTCATAGAAATTAGCTATCTCATAACAATATGGCTTAATCCCCATAAGCAGAAGTTCATAAGGGCATGGACTGATTAGTGGCTTCACTTTGGCCAGTATATTACTTCACGCTGTAAAGGTATTTATCACTAAGTGAAATCTGATTTAGGAGGCTTATAAGGTGACCTCTTTGAGACTTAGAGAGTTATCTGCCGTGTTGTAGTTAACCAGTTATCAGAGGTGAAGTCAAATCAGGCATAGCAGCACTCTATAATAATAAATATTCAGGAGTCAAAAGCCTTATATGATAATATCCATGGTTGGGTTTCATATGAGGCTATTCTAAAGCTTGAAAACCAATGAGAACGGCTAAAAGAAGAGGTCCCTGACTGTACCGGTGTATTCATGAGGACCCAAGGCCTGCCTTGTGCCCATTAACTTATAGACCTCATGAAAGCAAATATGCCAATATTGATATTAAAAATATACTCACACTGGCGATACCGGCGCCCAGGGCACCCTCAACCTATTATCCAGCCTCACAAGGTGTTTAACCGCCTCATATTGAGATCAATAATACCAGCAACAAGCACACAGAGAGAGCCCTCACAGTTTGAGCTAGTTAAGAAGGCCAATCAACAAAGGAAGCCTCCAATGTGCTCAACCTGTGGCACGGAAGGCCACAGGAGGAACTCCAAAGAGTGCCCTCAGCGGTATAGTGATCTGAGGCTTGACCCTGCTCCTGTATTCAGGCCTCCTCCTTAAGATGCTTTATTTGACCTTCCTTATCATTTAGTTCCTATTGTTACTATGTCAATGATAACAATAACCTACTCAATAACAACATATATTATATCAATGAGCCCTGTGACATACCTATCACCTCCCTGAGCAGCAGCTCTATATGATAGCCCATTGCCTATCTATAAACAATATAAAGCAGCGCAGCAGGCTTGGTATAGCACCCAGCCTCGGAATAAATAAAATATGCTGACACCCTC